>QXTE01000262.1:449126-564782 GCA_003942145.1 Platysternon megacephalum | reverse complement strand
GGTCGGTCCTGGGGCCGGTTTTGTTCAATATCTTCATTAATGATCTGGAGGATGGCGTGGACTGCACTCTCAGCAAATTTGCAGATGACACTAAACTGGGAGGAGTGGTAGATACGCTGGAGGGTAGGGATAGGATACAGAGGGACCTAGACAAATTAGAGGATTGGGCCAAAAGAAACCTGATGAGGTTCAACAAGGACAAGTGCAGAGTCCTGCACTTAGGACGGAAGAATCCCATGCACTGTTACAGACTAGGGACCGAGTGGCTAGGCAGCAGTTCTGCAGAAAAGGACCTAGGGGTTACGGTGGACGAGAAGCTGGATATGAGTCAACAGTGTGCCCTTGTTGCCAAGAAGGCTAACGGCATTTTGGGCTGTATAAGTAGGGGCATTGCCAGCAGATCGAGGGACGTGATCGTTCCCCTCTATTCGACATTGGTGAGGCCTCACCTGGAGTACTGTGTCCAGTTTTGGGCCCCACACTACAAGAAGGATGTGGAAAAATTGGAAAGAGTCCAGCGGAGGGCAACAAAAATGATTAGGGGGCTGGAGCACATGAGTTATGAGGAGAGGCTGAGGGAACTGGGATTGTTTAGTCTGCAGAAGAGAAGAATGAGGGGGGATTTGATAGCTGCTTTCAACTACCTGAAAGGGGGTTCCAAAGAGGATGGATCTAGACTGTTCACAGTGGTACCAGATGACAGAACAAGGAGTAATGGTCTCAAGTTGCAGTGGGGGAGGTTTAGATTGGATATTAGGAAAAACTTTTTCACTAGGAGGGTGGTGAAGCACTGGAATGGGTTACCTAGGGAGGTGGGGGAATCTCCGTCCTTAGAGGTTTTTAAGGTCAGGCTTGACAAAGCCCTGGCTGTGATGATTTAGTTGGGATTAGGTCCTGCTTTGAGCAGGGGGTTGGACTAGATGACCTCCTGAGGTCCCTTCCAACCCTGATATTCTATGATTCTATGATTTGATGACTACTCAAACCACATTCGATTTGTATGTGAATCCGGCTGCTCTGGAACTGTTCAGATTCTGACCTTCCCCAAATATATTTGCTTCAGTCACCTGTGAGCACTAATTGGTTTGTTTAAAACATCAGAGTTGTAAACATCTCAACCAGTTTCCTGTGAAGCCTACACTTTGGNGGGGGGGGGGGGGGGGGGGGGGGGGGGGGGGGGGGGGGGGGGGGGGGGGGGGAATCTCTCACAGAGTGAAAGTTTCCCTGTGACTCAAAGTAACCTTGTTAAACCTAATTCTAAACTGTGAAGCCAACGTGTCTCAAAGAATGCTATGTCTGGCTCTTCTGCAGCTACTCCGAGTAAGTGCCTAGAAACTGAACATCTGGAAGCTTAGAAAAGCACCATGGGAAGCGTTAACAGGGAACACTGCATAGTCCGATTTGAACCAGTTGCAAACCAAGCCAGCAGGGGCAAAGAAGGGTGTGTGTGTGTGCCCACTCCAGAGAAGGCCATGGAGTGGACTGAGCTAGAGTTGGTGTAATTTATATTGCTTGAGAAAATGACAATTGATAAGCAGATAACTTGTATGAAATCAGACTTCTTTGGAGGAAAAACAAATCCTCTCCTACCTCCTATTTCTTAGTGACTGTTTCCACAGCAATCCATTATGAGGTGATAACGGGAGGATTATGACTTGCTGTGAATGGGCATACCCCCACAAGGTGTGTGGTTCTCTGCATGGCTCAGAGATCTGCTCGGTCTACACTCCCTCTTCTCCATTTGTAGGAGACTAAGTGAGTTTGGCCAGTAGATCCATGATAAAAAGGACAAATGGCCATTTTTCCAATGTGGAGGGGAAATATATTGGTCATTAGGACGACTGTGACCTTAAGGGAGAATGATTGACTGAAATGGAAGACCGTAGCCTAAGGGGGCCTCCATCCCATATGCCAGGCTAGGGAAATATCTGCATGAATCTCCAGTTTACTTCTCGGTACAGATTGGGCTTAAAATAAGTATCTTCTTAGTTTTGGGAATGGGGAGTGCTGGACTCATGTCTGTGTAATTGCGTCTAATTGAGGAACACAGGTATTGGCAGACTGGATCAGACCCAAGGTCCACCTAGTCCAATATTCTGTCTCTGACAGTGGCCAACACCAGATGCTACAAAGGAAGGTGTAAGAACCCTGTTGTAGGCAGATGGAGAATAATGTGCCCCTCCTCCCCATATTAGGTCTCCTTCCGATTCTACTAGAGATTGGTTTACACCCTAAAGCACAAGATTTAATATCCTTTCCACAAAATTTGTGATCATTAGTTATGATCGCTCAGGATGTT
The DNA here is from genome assembly GCA_003942145.1 of Platysternon megacephalum. Lineage (NCBI taxonomy): Eukaryota > Metazoa > Chordata > Testudines > Platysternidae > Platysternon > Platysternon megacephalum. The sequence continues at coordinate 562,483 of QXTE01000262.1, read as the reverse complement.
CTGGATACCTATATAAATGTCCAGTCCCTTTCTGAATTTTGTTAAGTTCTTGGTCTCTATTTCCTATGACAGTGAGTTCCGCAGTTTAATTATACTTTGTGTGGACAAAGTATTTCCTTGTATTGGTTTTCAATTTCCCACCATTTAATTTCATTGACTGTCCCCTTAAGTTTTTTGTGTTATGAGGTGAGGATAACAGAAGCTCCTGATCTATCTTCTCTCTTGTTCATTATTTTATATACTTTTATCATGTCTCCTCTTATTCATACCCACTGTAAGATAAACAATCCCGGTCTTTTCAATCTCTCTTTATATGAGACCTTTTCCCGCCCTTGATCATTCTTGTTACTGATCTAAATGGTNCACAACACTATACTATTCTTTGAATTATTCACAATTCCAATTCTTATGCATCTCAACATTTTGTTTGTTTCTTTGACTGCAGCTGATCTTTGAGGAGAGGTTTTTATTGCTCTTTCTACAGTCATTCCCAAGTCCCTTTCTTGGGTTGATACAGTTAATTTAGAATGGTCTAAATTAGTAAGGTCTAACAGTAGTTTAATTTTTTCCCTCCAAAGTGCATTATTTTGCATTTACCAACACTGAATTTCATTTGCCATCATGTTGCCCATTAACCTACCTTGTTTAGGTCTCTCTGAAGTTCCTCACAGTCCTCTCTGGTCCTGACTAACCTAAATAACTTCTTCATCTGAAAATTTGTCTACCTCACTATTCATTCCCATTTCCAGATCATTAATAAATATTACAGCTACAGGACCTACTAAGGAACTTGAAGGCACCCTGCTGGTAACCTTTTGTTATGACAGAAACTTACCATTTAATTCTACTTTTGGATTTTGGTCTCCTTGCCAGATTTTGATCCATGACAATACTTTGCCTCTGACCCCATGACTTTTAGCTTCTTTAATAGCCTCTTGTGTGGGATATTGTCTTTGTGAACAGTCACCCTGAGCCAAATCTGTGGTGTTACTCCACTGGAATTAGTGGAGTTACATCAGATATAAACTTGGCCTGTTCACTTTTAATTTTAAATGGTCAAGTGTCTTCTCAAATATTTAAGAACAAAGTGCTATCTCATACTATGACTGTATGAGAGAAATAGATTGGGGTGTTTTTCTCCTTGGAAGGAAACTTCCTGGAGCAAAAATATCTTTCCTATGGAAAGATAAACACATATGGAATGTCCATCAGCTGACACTAATGAGTTATAATAGAATCAAAAAAAGATATTTGGAGAAAATAGATTAAAACATAAATACTTTGGCAGTAAGAGATTTTGGCCTGGGAAAACTTGTGGCTAATGATTTATCTAAAGGGCTGTCCATGGGATGTGAAGCCCTGTTCCCACACCTGGGGCAATCTTAGATTACAATGAAAAATAGATTTATATTTTGCCTAACGGGTCTTGAAATCATAAAACAAACTGACACCTTTGATCGATTTGAAATGTTCCCCATTTATAGGCTGAAACACCCTGCTGAAATATAAGCAGCCCACAAACATGCAAGATAGCTGCAATTGCAATGACTTTTGGAGGACCAATTGACTTCAGAAGGGGTGATTTGACTGTTAAGGTCTTGTAGGACTAGGAATAAAAAGAGTTTATCTGGGGGTAAAAGGAAAGAGTTATTTTGTGGGGGTGGGGTGGCTCACACGTGGAATATTTCTACCTACGTTTTTGAAGGCCTCAGTGTAGTCCTTTTAAACCAATCTATCAGAGGTGCTTCTGTGGTCTCTATTACCGGAGCATCTGAGCACTGCACAGTCTTTTAAGGTATTTATTCTCAAAACCCCCTGTTAGGAAGGGCAGAGCTCTTATCCCCATTGTACAGTTGGAGAATGGAGGCACAGGGAACCAAAATCATTTGCCCAAGGTCACACAAGGAGTCTGTGGAAAAGCAGGGAATTGAATCCGGGTTTTTCAGGTCCCAGGCTAGTGCCCTAACTACTGCCCATCCTTCCTCTCCTAACTCAGGGTGAAACGGGCATACATGGGATTTTAACTGGTGCACAAGACTTGTTGGTCTGAAGCACAGAATAAGCTGAGTTCGTTTTTTGGGAGTCACTGGGAACTAGCCCAAACCATTTGTGGGAATACTGGACATGCTGTTTTCAGTTCCCGTTTATTTCTCCATGTGCCTCTGTTAAACAAGAAATATGTAAAATACAGTGTTTGGAATCTTGGCTATTATTTCCCTGTCACCTATGTAATGACACCCACAAAGCCCCACATCTAATAGAAGGAGCCTGATGTTTGTTACTAATCTTATCTATCAACATCTCCCCATAATCTAACCAGCGTTAGTAGCTTGTATATTTCAGTCTCTGGGATTCTTTCCTTAATTCTTATTGAAATCTGGCTCCTCCCTCTCAACTTGTAAAGGTAAAAGAGAAAATGTTTTAGGTATCCAAAGGATTAGATATTGGGGGGAGGGGGGGGGAGGAGGGAGAAAGGAAATAGGAATCTCCTATACCTTCTTCTGTTATTCATTCAGTTAAAACTTCCTTAAGTCCGCTCTGCTTACCCTTCCATTTATATTGATTGTTAGGAATTTCGAAAAAAAGATGATCATTTCAGAGAACAGCTGTAGGATAGACGTGCTTGCATACAAGGCACATGTCATTTTTTGATTGCTTGGGAGAGAGAGCTGCATAAGACTGGGTTTATTTGGAGGTAACAATTGTTATTTCTAATAGTTTTAGTAGTCTTCTATTACATGCTTGTGCTTTTCTTTTATAATATACTGTAAATGTACTATCCTTAATAGTGGTGTGTGTTCCTTCACCAGTGGTTGGAGGTGTTAATTTGTAATGTCAAAGTAATATTGCTATCTTATTGGAGATTATTAAATAAAAGCATTTTAAGAACGAACTATGATCCGGTGCCATTACAGATAGAGCCAAATCTTGCTCACTGTGATTGGACAAGTAGTTCCATAAAAACCAACAGGAGTGGTTGTGTGAATAAGATGATCTTTGGCTCATGCTGTTCACTTCAGCTGAACCTGAAGATACGTAACTAAAGCTTATGCTGCTCTGATAGAGAAATGGGAAGATTGTGTATTTAAAAACATTTGGTGATTTTCTCCTTTCACAGTAATTATAAGATCTGAAGGTCATTTTTAATGTCTCCATGTGACAAGATCCAATTACAATAAAAAGAATAAATCCAAGGCATGAGTAATTTATCTGCAGAAATCAACTATAAAAGTGAAATAGTCTTCACGCAGCTCCACCTGTTGGTAATAAAGCATGTTTTTCTAAAGGCAATTATTTTGTTATTCCTCTGTCCTCATTTAAAATCCATTTTTAAAATAAATTGTTCATTCATTGATGTGCAAATGCCTTCTTAAACGGTGAAGTAGAGTCCAGTCTATGTGGTGGAATTAATGTATTGATGATTTAAGTAAACATTCAGATTTTCCTGTAGATCAGACTCAAACCAGTAAGTTATTAAAGAGGTTGTCTTTGTCCTACATGTAGAACTCAATCCTGTAGCCTTTACTCGTATGAGCAACTACATTGAAGTGGCCTTCAAGACCATATAAAATCACACATGACATCCAAGGTGTCTGTTGTTTAGCAGGAGTTCAGAGACTCTCTGTGTCTGTGGAAGAGTTTCAGAGATATTTTCTAATTGCAAAGGCATCCTATAAATCTTCAGGTAAGAGGAGGAAGGCTGGTCTTGTGGCTAAAGCACCAGTCAGGTGTAACAGGGTGGTCTGTCCCCTTCAAGGGCAGCAGAGGGACTGAGGCCAGCCAGCCCTGTTTCAAGGCATGGTGGCCCCTTTAAGAACAGGCAATTCTGGGAAGGATCACCATGCCAGGACAGGAATTTGGGGGGAGAGTCCTGCGTCAGCCATGTGACTACCTGCTGAGGATTATAAAGCAGCCCTCTTGGCTCAGTCACGTGGAGCCTGGCATCAGGAGAGACCTGCAGGAGCCTCTCCTGTGGCTGAACCAGGACAGTGGTGGCCTGGGGGAGTCTGCCAGGGTCCAAGCATAGCCCCAGGATGGAGGGCTCTGAGACCCTGCGGTGCTGCCTACTCTTGAGATTTCTCCCTCTGTCCCCCATGAGTGACAGGGTTTTGGCTGGGGCTGGAGCCAGTCCTGCAATGATTCAAAAAGCTCCAGCCCACTAGCAAATTTAAGCTCTGCCTGATTGGGGGGAACCTGTCTTTCCTCACTTATCCACCTCCAGGGTAACCAGTCAAGGCTGCTGTAGGCATTGCCCCCTTCCCCTCCCCTCAGTAACCTGGCACCATTCCCACAAAAAGGGAGAAGGGAGCAGAAAGAGTCCAGCAGCTCATGGCAGCTCTGTTCCCTCCTCCCTGCCTTTGAGCAACAGGGGGTGGATGGTTCCTCTGAGGGTGAACAAAACCCTGCCTCCTGCCGTCGAACAGGGAGTGAGGGGATGTGTCTGCAGCCCCTCAGGCCTGGGAGAGGGGAGTGAAGAACCTCAGGAGGAAAAGAAGAAATGGGAGCAGGGCTGAGGAGACAGCAGTGATTTGGAGGTTAACGAACAGAATTAATTGCTGGACAGGGACAGGCAGAAGTGGGGGTCAGAGCTCCTGCAGCAGGGGCCAGAATCATTATACCCAATGCATTTGGGATAGTGGGCAACACCAATTGTCACACACTGGAGATGGGTATGGGGTGTGCAAAAATCATAGACAAACCAAACCCACCCCACAACATAGCTTCTTTTTAAAAAAAAAATCTCATGACTTTGGCACCAAAGTCATGATTTTTCAGACTCTGACTCATGATTTGTGAACCTTTGGCATTGTCAGCACTGCCCTGCTCCATGGGAGGAGTCATCTGAGCCCAGGGTCTGGGGCTAGTAACAGGCTTAGGGGAAGGTCTCTCCAGAGAGGCCAGGGGTGGGGTGGGAATAGCAGAGTTCCCTTGCTCAGAGGGAGAGCCAAGAGAGACAGGATGTGAAGCAGGAAGGATGTGAGCCTGAAAGGGCCAACTGTGTTTACTGGGTGAGCACCTGAAAAATTAGACCTGAGGAAGGGAAATGTTATGTTTATTTTTAAAATTCCTGGATTGATGTGAGTGGATTGGAGTGGAGAGCCAGCTAAGAGGGAAACTGATGCAGGAGGTCTCCTGGGCCATGCCAGAGGGTGGCATGCTCTGTGCCTGCATCCTGCATTACCCAGCTTTGCTGCAGGCTTCTTGTTTGACCCTGGGCAAATCATTTAATCCCTCTCTGGTTCATTTTCCCCCTCTGTAAAACTGGAATAATGATACATCCCTTCCTCACAGGTTGTTGTGAGGCTACATCCATAAATGCCTAGGAGGAGCTAAAATGATAGTGATGGGGCCGTATAAGTTCCCGGAGAAGAATCTACAATGGCTGTCCTTTACTCTTGCCTGGCATTTCACCATTAAATATTGTCTGCAGGCAGTGGAGCTGTCACTAACAAATAATATTATGCTTGGTATTAGCAATGCACTTTGCAAATTACAAGAATTGTTTAATTTCATGAAAATTCTGGCTTTTGTGTGGAATTTGAGTGACAACAGAAGCATTTCGAGCATAAAATGTCTCAAGTTTTGAAGTTTGAAAAAATATAAAAGGACAGATTATGGGAATGAAATATGCAAACTTCCTCATGTTTCAGTGGGAATCCAGCCATTTAATGAAGAGTTGAATTTTATGGCTACAAAATGGAATAGAATAAGAAACTGGGTATTTTTTCTGCCAAAGAAAATATTCATCATATTCACATATCACTCCAATTTTGCTTATATAGACAGAAAAACACAGAGGCAGCCACTGTTTTTCCCTAGAAAAGGATAATGAAACTGCTTTTAAAAATCTTACTTTGCTGGGTGTACGAATAACAAGAGGGTAGGAAAGTAAATAACAAAAAGTGATGAGAATTAAATGGAGCAAGGCTGGCATTGGTGGAACAACTGTGGTAGATCTGCATCTTGTTACTGTGTGCATACACACGCAAAAAGTAGCTTGAGCTAAACACTTGATATTGGATCTCTGTCCTAAGAAAGATCTATCAACAATTTCCCAAGCACATTTAATTGCACAGGGTGTTTCTTCAGATATCCAGTGACCCAGGATTGCCTAGCCTGTTTTCATGGTCTCCTAGTCACAAATACACAGTCTGTTTTATTTTCATCACATGTCCTTTAATTCTCAGTTTCCAAACATGGCAGGACATAGCACAGGTATACAGCAGGAGACACCTTTCAATAAACTTCTCTCCTCCACCCAGCTCACCCTCTGAGCTCCTCCCTTACTTCCTCTTCCTCCCAATTATAGATCCTCCCCATTACCCTGAGCCAGTTTATTCATTAGCCCATCAAGTGTCAGTAATCCCCCCCAGCCACGAATAGGTTAGTTGATTCCAATTAAACCTTCAGCTTTCTCTGTGCTCCAGCAATCTCAGTGACCAAGGTACTACAACGAGCACTCTGTCACAGGGACCATGACTTCAAAACCAAGTTAATCCCACCCAGTTTCTCAACTGTTTTTGCTGGCCATTTTTCCTCCACACACACGTAGTTAGTTGTCTTTAGCGTAGTGGCCGCTGGAATGACTCACTATATATATTACAGTTCTTGGTATTTTGTTACCAAGTAGATTTTACTGTAGAAGCAATAAACTCAGGGACAACTGGCAATTCCATGCACTATTACAAGAACTGTTTGTTATGGTATTGTGGCCACTACCCATAAGCATTTGAGTCTGATTCTCCTCTCTCAGCAGTTTTACACCAGTGTAATTCAATTGACTTCATCATAACTACTCCTGATTTACCCCAGTGTAAGTAAGAGGAGAATCAGACCCTCTGTGTTATGTCTGGTACCTGCTTACCTCCTTTGGTTTTCTGAAATAGAAAATTTGTACCACACCAAGTACTGTAGCTGTCACTAGCTGCAAAACTTGTTAGAGTATGCACAGGAGTACATAGCCTAATTCCTGGATTTTGCTGGACCAATAAAACTTCTTGTTGTTCACTGCAAATGGCTTCCTCTGGGATTTCTTTACATCAGCTCTGAATACCACCCACAAGTTCTGATCATGGTTTTGTTAACCCAGTGGTAGCAATTCTTAACTCATTTATTTCTCACGCTTCCTTTCCATGCAGTAGAAAACACATTGTGCTCAGTTCTGTCCACACACAGCTCCTATGGACCGTGTAGAGATTTGCACAAATGTATCTCAGGGTAGACGCCCACTAACTGAGCTCAGTTTGCAGCTACAAAAGGGACAGGATCCCCATTCTCTTCCAATTTTCTCCATTTCCCAGAGTCTTTATATAGAGTAACTGGTTATTTTTTATAGCATCAATTTTTCCCATAAAACATGGCCGCTGTCCTATTTCCAGAGATCTGCTGGCGTGGTAGATGATGCTAGTCCACAAAAATACTTTAGTATAGTAAGGCACTACTATGAGTTGATAATGTTTGCAGACCAAAATAATCATGTTAATTTCATCTCTATTTAATAGTCAGGGAGAAAAAAAATCAAAGTCTGGCAAAAGAAAACATCCAAAAGCATCAGACAAAATACCCCATATTTATTTTGAAAAATAGAAAAATTTAAAGCAGGAACAAATGATTAATTCTAATCCCATACATTCAAACCAGGAAAGTCTTAGATTATTAGCGACTTTTCTAAACATGACAGGTGTTGACAGCTTAGTCTTTTTTTATTGCCTCAGTTTTCTTTGTATGCAGAGAGAGAACTTACACTACAGAAAGCGTTAATGTCTTCACACTTTCTTACATTTTTAACCACATAATTTATGTAAAACCATTACTAGATGAGTCATTGCTTTCACAAGGTTAGTGTGTCTGTTTATAGATCTGTGTGTGTGTGTAATTTCAATATTTGCATGAAAGGAAAAATAGATCTGCCTTGAGCTGGTGTTAGTGTTTATTCAGTATTACAGTCACTCTTAGGGGCACTGAAGTGCTAGGTACTGTACAAACACAGAGTAGGAGACAGATCCTGGCCCACTGAACTAACAATCTAAATAGACAAGACAGACAAAAGGTTAGAGAGGGAAAAAATAGTATCTCCATGTTATAGATGGGGAAATGATTTTGCCTAGCAGTGAATTGTAGGGTCATATTATTCAGTATTTGGACAGGTACCAAGTATTCACAAAGTATTATGAATTTTGGCTTGAATAATTATAAGAGTATATTGCTCATTATCCCGATTCTTAAATTTTTCACACCAATAGCAAACAACCCATAGGCTTAAATGTATTTGGCCAGCTTGTTTGGCAAACACTTCAGAATAATGAATATGTTAAAAGAAATTTGCTTTGTGAGAGATTAAAGTACCAAATAAGATGCTAATTTCCTAACAAACATTATTCACAATGAATAATTCAAACAGCTTTGATGTTTCCTCATTATATTGATCAATCTTATGTGTGGTGTGGAATGAAAAATTTAGAGGAAATGCAGATATGTCATGAGTCTTCCTTTGTATCCTTTAACTAATTCAGTAATTTACAAATAATTTAATTTAATTCAACAGCATGATCTTCCTATATAAATCTTCCTCCAGATTAGTGGCATCTGAAATCTACATAATCCTCCCTACTTCAGATCATTCAGCATTTTATCTACAAATGCTGTCTGATTTAGATACATGCAGTTTTCTAACATAAGGGTACCTTACCCCATGTTTCCAGCATCTCACTGCACAGTACACACTGGGCAATAAAAATTATCCATCTATAGTTTGTAAATTTTCCTCACTAAGAACTGTGCCATGTAAATTAATTAGAGTAGGGCTGCTGCCTGGTTAACTGAGCACCTTATATACAGAAATTGTAATTTATGGGTTCTGCCTGTAGATAGTGGTGAACTGAACCATAATCAGTTTGCACAATGTTTTCAAATGAATGGGCTATAGGGAGAATGCCATTATTTGGAAACCAATTTGCAAGCAACTACTTGTATTTTTGCTGGCTTCTTTCTCCTTCCTCTATTTCTTGTTTCTGCATCTTGCAGTAATTGCATAGACTTCAGTAAGGTACAAAACTTTCTAACAATGTTCCCAAGGTTTTTTTAAAATTCTGGGTCACATCCTTAGCTGGTGTCTGTTGGTATAGCTCTGAAGTTGATGGAGCTGTCAATTTATACCAGCTGAGGATTTGAATCTCAGTGATTGAACTTTGCAATTTTTCTAGAATACTTTTATTTTTCTTTTTTTTTTAAAGCAAACCTCCAGGGTATTTTAACAGGGGCAAGTTGGCAGGTCAGGAGATCATTTAGTGGTATCTGCAAATTATTTTAAATGATGTATTATAATATACCTAAGTTGCAGATGCCGAGATAAGTAATGCAGATCAATGAAAAAAGTGGTAAGAAATAACAATACTTTTCTATGTGTGTGTGTGTGTGTTGGAAAGTAAATCCCAAATGCCCTTTAAAAGCCATCAGCAAAAGGGGGTGGGAAGGGGAAGACGAGTAATGCAAGCACACAGCTTATTAAACTTTCCTCGTCCATTTTCTCTCACACTAAAGCTAAATGTTCACCAACTAATGTGATTCCGTACAGGACTGCTGAGTAGACTGTACGCTGTTGGAATTATTATTTATTTGCAGGAAGACTCAAAACACTTTAAGTATGTGAAACTTGAACTGCTTACTGAAGTTTTTCAATAGGACCAGGTGTTAGGAAGTTTTTATGTGGTATGTGCCTCGTCTAAATGTTACTTGCCTGCCTTATATGTACAGTTTCTCCCTCAGACAAAATATTCAGTTTCATCCCAGGGTAGAACGAACAAACAAACATTTGGTGCCAGTTTGTTCCTACTGTTCTCTTATAACCATTCAGAGCATGCTGAATGACTGAACACAGCACAATAAAACCAAGCACAACCCAGGATGCCTTGTGAATGTTGAATGGTCCTCCGCTAATTCAGAGCTGGCTTGTGCTACCTGGCCTCAAGCTGAATAATGCTTTCCTCTATAGAAGACCCACTGATATCATTGAGGCCTGAGTTACTATACAATATAATAGTGCCTGATTCTGCCACTAAGCTACTTTTTTTCAGAGATTTTTCTCATCTGCTAGATGGAAGTATTAAAACAGTACTTCTTTTGTAACATGCTGTGTTTGAGTTTGACTTTGATTTCACAGTGACATAAGTTAGGAATAACTCCATTTCAGTCATTAGAGTGATACTGGTGTAAAATCAGTGTAAAGGGAATAAGCTGAAGATCTAATGTCCACAACAAATCCTTCAGGGAGAACTCACCATGCAGAAGGCACAAAGAGGCCAAGTTAAACAGTAATCATATTGTAAGATTTGTAGATCAAACTTCTATGGTATTAGTCTGAGGCCTTAGATTTTGTTATTCTTTGACATAACTAATTTCCAAACAAATTAACATGTGAAAGATGGAATAAAGGAAGGAGTCACAAATATATTTTTGTCATTCATATTCTGATATGTGCACTTCATTCCACTGTTTAACATAAAATACAGTATGTTCTATGCAAACCTGGTTAAACCACCAACCCCCTGGCAAATCGACAAAAGAGAGAATTGGTAGAATTAATCCTGTTACTTTATTTTTAGTTCAATACAAGGCATCTAAGTGTAGCTGGATTCTCTGGATTTTGTGTATGCTGAAAGAAAGTGTTTTTTTTTTTCACCTATACATGTTATGAATCTAATTATGATAGAGATCAATAATTAAAAAGGCTCTTTCATCTGAAACAGAGTTATGCATATAGGCAAACCATAAAGTAATGCATGCTGGAGGAAATCATTTGAATTACTCATGCCTCTTCTAAGTTAACTGTATCGACTCAAGAAAAAGTCCTTCAGGCCAAACGGAAGTGTTGCTGATCGGAAAGGAGAAACACATCAAAGAGCAGGTCAAGACATTTGATGACAATACAAGTTTGTTTGATAAAGGTAGTAGTGTTGATGTAATATATTTAGACTTCTGTAAGGCATTTGACTTGGTGCCATATAACATTTTGTTCAAAAAACTGGAAAGATATAAAATTAACATGGCACATATTAAATGGTTTAAAAGGTGGCTAACTGATAGGTTTCAAAATGCAGTTGTAAATGTTGAATTCTCATTGAGTTGGGGGTGTTTCTAGAGGGGTCCCGCAGGATTGGTTCCTGACTCAATGCTGTTTAACATTTTTATCAATGACCTGGAAGACAACGTAAAATAATCACTGATAAAGTTTGCAGATGAGCCAAAAATTGGGGAGTGGTAAATAATGAGAGAGACAGGTCACCGATAATGTGACCGGGATCGCTTGGTAAGCTGGGCGCAAGCAAAAAATATGTTGTAATATGGCTAAATGTATATATCTGGGAACAAAGAACGTGGGCCACCTAGGCCACACTTACAGGGTGGGAACTCTATCCCGGGAAGCAGTGACTGAAAAAAATTTGGGGGTCATGGTGGAACGTGAGTTCCCAGTGTGACACTGCGGCCAAGATGGCTAATGTGATCCTTGGTGTCACTCTGCTGTGACAGAATGCTGAGAGTCAGCCACTGACCCAGCACTCGGGTCATTTAGGCACTAACTAGTTCCCCCAGAGAAGCCCTGAAGGGCAGATGATTTAATCAGACTATGGGCTGATGGGCCAAAGGAAAGCTAACTCTGGCTGGTGAGATCACTGGAGAAAGGGCTGAAGATAGAAGGACTCTGTGGTTAGAAGTACTGTAACACGGATTGTGACAGTGGCTTGGTTGTGTAAATATCAATAAAACTGAGAGGTGTTGACAAGCAAGAGGTGTCCAAGGCTGTTTGTGAAGGACCCCAGGGCAGGAGAGGAGCCTGTCCTGTTACAGATGCATAAGCAATGGGATCTTGAGTAGGAGTAGAAAGGTTATTTTACCTCTGTATTTGACACTGGTACAACTGCTGCTGGAATACTGTGTCCAGTTCTGGTGTCCACAATTCGAGAAGGATTTTGATAAATTGGAGAGGGTTCAGAGAAGAGTCATGCGAATGATTAAAGGATTAGAAAACTTGCCTTATAGTGATAAAATCAAGGGCTCAATCTGTTTAGCTTAACAAAGAGAAATTTAAGGGGTGACTTAATATTTCATAATGAGACCCTCAGTCTAGCAGAGAAAGGTATAACACGATCCAATGGCTAGAACTGATAATTCAGACAGGAAGTAAGGTGAAAATTTTTGACAGTGAGGATAATTAACCATTGTAACAATTTACCAAGGGACATGTTGGATTTTCCATCACTGACCATTTTGAAGTCAAAATTGGATGTTTTGGGGGTTTTTTTTTGTTTTTTTCCCCCTAAAAGATCTGCTCTAATAATTATTCTGGGAAGTTCTATGTGTTACACAGGAGGTCAGACCTGATGATCACAATGGTCCCTTCTGGCCTTAGAATCTATGAATTGTCTCCACTTTCCATCGAAGGCATACTGCCCACTTTGTGAAAGTGATGTGATGTCTTGGGATCTAGTTTGATTCCTCACTAAGTTTGGATGTCCAGGTAGCATCAGTTTCTAAAAATGCCTTTTCACCTCCAGCTTGCTAGGAAACTTTGTCCCTTCCTCCCAGATGAGGACTTGGCCACATTGATCCCCGCATTTATCACCTGCAGGCTGGATTACTGTAACTGATTGTATCTGAAGCTGAAGTTGAAGATGCACAGGCTACAACTGGTAAACAATGTGTCCGCTTGCCTTTTCCAGGGCTTAGACCACTAGTGAGCACATCATGGCTGTGCTCAAATCCATCCACTGGCTCGCAGTCAGATTCTGATGACAGTTTAAGGTCTTGGTCCTAACTTTCAAAGCAACTAATGGATCAAGCCCCAGCCACATCAACCGCTGAATTTCCATCTGTGAACCATTGTGACAGCTGATCTTCTCTGAAATAATGCGGAAGTCGAAGCATAGGAGAGCTGGGGACAAAGCATTCTTGGTCAAGGGGTTCTGGCTATGGAACAGTCTTCCAGAGGAGATCAGGCAAATCTAGACTCTTGCCATTCAGAGGAAATGTAGCAAAACCTTCCTCTTTGAGAGAATAAAATCATAGGACTGTAAGGGACCTTGAGATGTCATCTAGTCCAGGGGTGGCGAGTTGTAGGGGCCCGTGATGCCTGGGCTCCAGCAAATTCAGGGCCCGGGGAGCTCAGATCCACCAATGTTCAGGGCCAGGTCTCTCCCCCAGCCTCCCCTGCCACCCCCGCGCGTCTCCCCTGGAGCGTCCCCCGGCCCCACCTGCTGCCCCCGTGCACCTCCCCCAGGCATCCCTGCCTGCCCTGGGCAGCGGGTGGCTTCCCCCTGCAGCTTCATGCTGTGCTCCCTCGTAGGCCACGGCCCACAGTTGACTACAAGGAAGCGGCACTGGGGGCAGGCTGAGGCAGCTGCTGCACCTGCGGAGGGAGGAGGCACATGGAAGCCCCCCCACCCACCGCACCCGGCAGGCGACTCCGAGTCCACTCCGAGGTGGGGGGAGGAGGGTTTATCCTGGCTGGACCTCCTGAGCAGCAGCCTGGAGGGGCTTGGGTGAGTGTCATGCCGGGGAGGAGAAGGGCCCCCCGCTCCCCCCGACCCTGCTCCTTGCTGCTGCCAGCGGGGAGAGGGCTGGGGGGAGTCGTCCTCTCTGGCCCCCCACCGTAGCCCCAGGGCAGCCTTCCTGCTGCACCCCAAACTTATCCACAGCCCAGCCCCGCACCCCATCTCATACCCCAGCTCAGAGCCTGCACCCAGAACTGAAACCCCCTACCAGAGCCTGCACCGAGCACCCAAACACCCTCCTGCATCCAGAACCCCAAACCTCCTCCCACACTCCAACCCCCTGTTCCAGCCCAGAGCCCACACCCAGCACCCAAACACCCTCCCTGAGCCTGCACCCCAAACCCTCTCCTGCATCCAAACTCCTTCCCACAGCCTGCCTCCCGTCCTGCACCCCAAGCCCCGCTCCGAGCCCAGAGCCTGCACCCCGCACCCAAACTCCGTTCCAGAGCCCGCACCCCTCCTGCATCCAAACTCCTTCCCACAGCCTGTCCCCCATCCTGCACCCCAAGCCCCGCTCCGAGCCCAGAGCCTGCACCCCGCACCCAAACTCTGTTCCAGAGCCCGCACCCCTCCTGCACCCAAAATTCCTCTGAGAGCCTTAGGCAGGTGTGGGGGTGGGGGGCGGGACTATGACCCATTCTGGGCACCACCAAAAATTATACAAACCTGCCACCCCTGATCTAGTCCAGTCCCCTGCACTCATGGCAAGACTAAGCATTATCAAGACCATCTCCAACCTGCTCTTAAAAAGCTCCAATGATGGAGATTTCACAACCTTCCTAGACAGTTTATTCCAGTGCTTAACCACACTGACAGGACGTTTTTCCTAATGTCCAATCTAAACCACAATTTGCTTGCTACAATTTAAACTCATTGCTTCTTGTCCTATTCTCTGTTCATTCATATTTATACTCTTATTTCAACTGTGAGACTCACAATATGAACACTCTTTTTATTCCCAAACTCATGCTACTCCACCCGAAAAAGCTCCCCTAAAACCAACCAAACAAAAAACTCTCCCCAAAGTGGTGTTTTTACCTTGAATAGGGACAAGTGCCAGATGGTCCATTATTACTGATTTTTATGTGGAAGATGCTCAGATACTCCAGTGGTGGGGGAAGTATAAAACCCATATATCTAGGAGGAATAGGATGGAAAATATTAGAATGCCATTATGTAAATGAAAACTATGCCCTCACCTGGAATACGATGTTCATTCTGGTCACTCCATCTCCTAAAGGATATAGCAGATATAAAAGGAATTCAAGAATAGGTGACAAGAATTATACAGGACATGGGAACCCTTCAGATGGGAAGACCTAGAACAGCTTCTCTAAGAGAGACATGAAAAGGTATATAACAATGAGTGGTATTGAGAAAATAGATTGGCACCTTTTATTCATTTTCTCCTAATACAAGAACAAAGGAACCTTCAGTGAAATTGATATGTGGCAAATTCAAAATGAAACAATTTTTCGAATAACTCAGTGCTAGTTTCTTGACCCAAGGTATCCTTGAAGTGAAGAGTTCAGCAGGATTCAAAAAGATTAGACATTTATATAGCTACCGCTGATATTCTTGTTAAAATAGTAAATATTTTTCAAAGAGCGTTGCCAAGACGATTTAGGCTCCTAAGTGGCTTAGGCACATTCCAAAATTTTGCTTTATGTTTATAATAATGCTTACTGGGTGTAAAAGCCTTGTCTTGCAGTAACACATTTCTCGAGACCACATTTGGCAATCTTCTGAACTACTCTTATCAGAAAAAAAAACCACTGAGCTAAATAGGGAGGAGCATTGTGCAACATTAATGCACTTTTGTATTTCTGTTTTTTATAATCTTAACACTTGTGTAAATTGCTACCACCCTTCTTATTCTTTAATGAATCAAATAATATTGCTGGCTGGTTAGTCAAAACTTAACCTGCAAAGCACAGAGAGAGCAGCATTGGGATTCTGATCATGTAACCTAAAAGAAGCTGAGAGAAGGATTTATTTTTTACTTTGCTCATTTCCTACCCCCACCCCCACCCCAGCATGTTCTGTGGTGGTGATGATTCACCTGCAAAGCTACTGCAACATATAGGTATTGCAATATATTATTTCTATCCATTCTTCATTCTTGTCTACTCTTGCTGTGATTTGGCATCTACTTAATGATACATGTTCATTTTTATCTGGTTCTGTAAATTATATTATACTTACCAACCTAACCAATAATTATTCTGTGAGTGAGTGAACCTGCTATTTTAATTTTTTTTCTACTCAGTAAGTGTTGTTACAGGTCTGGTCTGTTGTAGTGGCTTCTGTTGACATTTTCATATTTCTTTCCCCTTCTATTCCCCACCATTGGACTGTAAGAAAGAAACAAGGAAATTAACTGTTGTGATTTAAAAAGATGTAGTTTGAGCTCACTCCTACAAGGTGTTGCACATTCTGGTCCTGATCCAGCAAAGCAGCTTTAAGCATGTGAGCAATCCCATTGACTCCAGTGGGCCTATGCATGTGCTTAAAGTTAAGCATGTGCTTAAATGCTTTGCGGGATCAGGTAAGAGTGATCAGCACCTTATAGAATCAAGTCCTTTTCAAGTATGAACTTCTTGGATTCTGATGGAATGTGGCACAGGAAATCAACACCTTACATTGCTATAATTGTTTTCTTAAAATAGGGCTGTTGCACAGTAATTTATTTTGCTTTTCTGTACCAATGAAAATAAATTCACTTGAGAGAACTCTGAATTTCAGTGATATATCACTTTTTAAGTTCAGTTCCTCAAGGTATTATTCATAAGCGAAGTTCCAGCACCAAATTACCCTGTCTTTTATTTCCAGAAAAGTGAAAAAATCTTAAGGAAAAATGCTGTAGATTTTAATAGAAAATGCTAATCTTTCTACATGTGCAATCATGTAGTTAGATAAATGACACCACTAACTATTTCCAGATGCAACATTGCCTCTGTAAAATTGAAGGACACACACACATATGAAAAGACATCTCCGCTAAATACATTCTCCTTTAGACCTCAGTAACCTGCTCTTTCATTTCAGCAGTAGTCTCCCAAACAAGATTCAAAAGGCTGAACATTTTCTTCTTTTAAATTGTACTGTAAATGATCAAAGTCATCTTCAAACACCCCTTTTACATCTGTATAATTTAAAGTAAGTATTGAAAAGAAGAATAGGAAAAGAAGAAATATCAATTATTAAAATGCACAAAGTGAACCTCTGTTCATATGCCTTAAACATATCTTGGGCCTACAGAGATACAATGGTTTTGTGTAAATATTTCTCTGTTTTGTTTTTTTCCAATACAGCTAAATTAGGCTTTTGAGCAAGGGGTTGTTAATATCACGCAACCTTACACTAATATAATGATGTTTATTCTGAAATATCCCAAAATACCTTACACATTTTATTATGGCAGTATCTGGTAGTGATTCCATAGTTAGTGTTGCATTCTAAAATGGAGTATAAATT
Organism: Platysternon megacephalum; assembly: GCA_003942145.1. Classification (NCBI taxonomy): domain Eukaryota; kingdom Metazoa; phylum Chordata; order Testudines; family Platysternidae; genus Platysternon; species Platysternon megacephalum. The sequence continues at coordinate 545,459 of QXTE01000262.1, read as the reverse complement.
CCTATTTTCTCTAAAAGTAGTTGGACATTTGAGGTGAAATTTTGGACAGGATTGTTTTAATACCTTTTGAATTTCCTATGAAGTTTTTGTTAGTTTCTTCCTTAGCAATTCTTTGAAATATGGCTTTGGTTGAAGTTTTCCTCTGGCAGACCTATTTTCATTGTTGACAAATAAGTCTTTAAAAAAAAAAAACTACACATAACTTGGCAGAGAGTTGGATCCACAATATATCTGACCCACACCAATAAAAGTAAGTATGAGAAGTTAAGCCACTTATACGAATCCTCTTCTCCTTCACTCACAAGCACACACCTCCCCATTACCACAACTACAGTACACCTCAGACCATCTGTTGCAACCTTAACTCTGCCCCTTTTTGGTCCTTTTTGCATATACCCCTTTACCAGAGGTTTTTTTTCTCTCCCAACACAAGTAATTGTGGCTGTTTAGTGGAGTAATTGGTTGTGTTAGGAGGAGGTGATTTGGAAAAGGGTTGTGTACAGATGGGTGGTTAAATGGGGTAATGAAAAGTTAGCATCCATACAGGGGCAGCGTTAAGGTTGCTATATGTGGTCTGTAGTGGAATGTAATTGTAGTAGTGGTAAAGTGTGTGTCTGTGGGTGAAGGAGAAAACGATGCATGCCGTTAGGTGGCTTAACTTTTATTTCCTTGATTTTATGGGTGTGTAGCAACCCTACCTGCTTCACAACAAAGGTTTTTTGTCATGTATAATTGTTTCAATCAGGATCCTGATCAGCTGACTTTATTAGGAGCAGAGTCAGGCCTAAAGTAGAGAACTTTGCATCTGGCTGAAATTGCAGGAGGAATTTAGAAAGGGATACTGTAATTTCTGAGATTGTAATTTGGCCAGGACACTCAAGTTAACATGCTTTCTTAATATTTTCAAAACGTACTATCGATTCTTCAATGATCAGTAGAAGTTAAGATGAGTTTAGTTTTACATCTCAACCAAATGAAGTCACTTCCAACATTACATTGCCTCCTAACCCTCTGCCAGACCAACCACAGGGAAAAACACCTCCTCCTGAATCACCACTACTCCTTGCAGTATTGGAGTTTTCCTTGCTGCTCTCCCATTCACGTACTACCCTGACTCAACATGGCTTAACTTGTGAGACATGAGAAGATCACAGCAGTCCAAAGAGTAAGTCTTCACCCTAGTATCTACACCTGTAAAAGACCTGATATAACATCTAGTAACTTCTGATAATGACACATTATATAACTTTTTCTAGTACAGGGACTCTTCCCATCTCTTTCTAAACTAATTAGCAGCATTTCCAGGAAGTAATATGCTTGACTTGGCCTTGTTTGTGACATCTTTTTCTTAAGAAGTATCATACTTAGTCTGTCTTCAGGGTGAACTGACTAAACATTAAAATGTCAAAATGAGTACAAATGAAGCAATCTTGGTAGGCTGGAGTGAATGAAGTCCTATATTAGTCAGCAAAGACCAAGGCAGCACAGTCAGACCTGTTGCAGTTACAAAAGAAGAAAGCTGGTGTTATATTGTGGACTCATGAAGGCTGAAAGGCACCGTAGGGTGATCTTCCTGCATCAGATATTTTGTAACTTATTTATTTTGATCTATAAAATATGTTTAAAAAGCACAGATCCAAGATCTTGAGTCTGTTACATACATTAAAAATGCAGGGCCAAATTCCTTGAAGGAGTAAATGGACTACACTCTTGATTCCAAGGGGTAGGTGTAATTTTGGCCAATTCTTCTGGTTGCATCCCTGAGTTTACCCACTTCACCATAGAGCAGCAGTATTACAGTTTCAGTCAGGGATCCAGACGTATGATTCTACGCATATTGCATTTAAAAATAAACTCGATGGTAGGGACCCTGGGCCCAACCCTGCTGCTGCAGGATTCAATGGCAAGGCTTCCATTGAGTATAACTGCAGTAAGTTTGTGCTCCATTTTCTCTGAAGTTCTGGGTGCATTTGTCACTGTGTGAGGTTTTTATCAATGACAAGAGGATTGAAGATTTTGTTAAGTGTATCTGAATTAAATTAAATTCAAGTGAATCTTGAATAAGACCATCCTGTGATTAGGGCACTAGCCTGGGACTTGTGAGATCTCGGTTCATTGCTCTACTCTGCCAGAGATTTCCAATGTAACTAGAATGGGCTGGGAAACTGAATTTTAGTTCTTAGAAAAATTTTCAATTTCAGAAATCTTTCATCCCAAATTGGGACAAAAAGCCAAAAACTCAAAAATGTTCACAGAACTGAAATCCTGCAGTATTTTGTTGCAGAAACCCTGAAACATGATTTTCTGAAATGAGATATGCTCCCTGGGATCACCAGCTGCCTGCCTGGCAGGCTGCAACAGACCAGGGACCCTGGAAATCCAGGTGGACTGAAATTGACATGATTCTTGCCCCTTTCACTGCTGTCCACCATTGAATAGAAGTGATGAAACTAACCAGACCCTCGTTAATTTGAATGCCACCTCCCAAGCCCTGAAGCTCCTGGCTCAGCGGGCTGTCCCGCATCCAAGCGGGGGAGCTAGCAGGAAAACAGGCAGGCAGCTTTTAAAATCTGAGTGACAGGCAAGGTTCCATCAAACTACTGCCTGGGTGCCTTGGGAAAGTCATATATATTGAATCAATTCCATAGTTTGATTTCAACAAATGAGTGAATTTCAACAACAAATAATATTTTGGATTTTTTCCAAGCAGCTCTGTTCGTGACCTTGGGCAAGTCACTTCGGCTAAGGTTTTTAAAAGTATTTAGGCTCTCAAACTGATTTGGCAGCTGATGGGATTTTGTCTCCTAAGTGTCTAAATCTCTTTTGAAAATGAAATTTATGCTACTAAATCAGTTAGGCATTGCAACTCTGAGTGCCGCAATGCCTAAATACCTTTAAAAATCTGGCCCTCAGCTTCCATCTGTAAAATGGGGACAATAACCCTCCCCTACATCACAGGGGTTTTGTGGTGATAAACACATTTAGGATTGCATGACCTTCAAATACTGTGGTAATGGAGGCCATATAAATAGCTTAGATAGTAGATACAATTATTCAGTGAAGGTCAGGTAGTCATATTTTTATACAAAATCATTGGGTAACATCAGGTTTTAGTGCCTTACTGTAAGAGTTCTATGAAGAATATTACTTCGTGCATTGCAGTATGTCTGATACATACCCTCTCACTAGATATAGCTTTTAATACACAGTTGAAAAAACAGAAATTAATACAAGTGAACAGTCATTGTTTTTAAGCAGCACTGCATTTGTGTGCATTAAAATGTCTGATGTTAGTTTTATCAACAATAACTATAATAAATAAGGTATTTTTATAAGTATCCAAGGTATTCCTTTTTTTAAAAAAAGTACCTCTTTCTGATCTTTATAGTGTAGGAAGTTAAATAGGGTGATTTCCCACTATCAGGCAGAGAAATGCACCCAGCTGTGAACTGAGAAAACCCAGTTGATGTAAAGCATATTATCTTTTCTGCTTATGAATAATTTTGAGGTCTCACTTGTATATGTGAACAACTTATTTCACTTTGCAAGTCAGGTCTGATTCTACATATGATTTATATTTGTTCACCTCTTTTTTTAATCATACCACAGGTAGTTACAGAGGGTTTTCTCCCATATAGATTTCATGGAAAATGGAGACAGATAAGATGGAGTATTCTTTTTTTAAATTTGGGTAACATGATGTTGAAGCCAAACTTAGAGCTAAATCCTGATTGCCTTACTCGCATGAGTAGAATCATTGGCTGAGACACACAATTCCCATTGAAACTAATGGAAATTGTGTGTCTAAATGTCCTTGGTGGTTTGAAAATCTCAGCCATTGGCTTCAACAGGTCTACTCAGATTAATAAAATGAGTGGGATTTAGCACTTACTAAAGGCATGATCCAAAGTTGATGGGGGTCTTTCCATTGACTTCAATGATCTTTCATCCAGGGCCTGATCCAGAAATAATGACTTCAGGTGTATCCAGAAATAATTACTTCAGGTGTATTTTAGGACATTCTAGATATAAGTATTGGTTTGAAGTGTTCTTGCTAGTAAGAATATTTATTAATTTGCAAATCAATAAATAGAGCAACTGGGCCTGATTTCAGTTGGAGTAGTCTGTGCTCAGCACCGCTGGAAATCAGCCCCCTTGTTCCCACCTGTCACTCCTCCCCATTACAAGCTGTCTCTGCTGTCTTGTCAGTTTTCCTGTTAGAAACTCTTCTAACTTTCATGTGAAACAAATCTCATAGGAATGAATAGGGTCTTATCCAGAGCCCATTAAAGTTAATGTGACTCCTGAATGGGCTTTGAACCAGACCCTAAAAGATAGGAAATGCTGTTGGTGTTTTATTATTAATTATTATTATTACTTCCTTCTAAACTGTTTATACCACCATACCAGTGAGGTGTTTGGATGTAGCAGGCTGAATCCTGAGACCGACCTCCCACTGCCCAACATTAGGCAAAAAGCCCAGTATGTGCTAGATTAGGTCACCTCCTCGGTCTGATGGATTGGAATGAGCCTGATTTGTCTCATTAGAATCTACTATTTGTATTGTGGCAGCACCTGGGTTGGCTCCCATCAGGATCAGGGCCACACTGCTTTGGATGGTGTACAAATATAGGAAGTCCTTATCCCTGCCCCCAGGGATTTATGGTCTGAGTCTGACCCAGGTCCTGCAAATACTTGTGCACATGTCTAACTTTACACATTTGAATAAAACTCAATGGGAATTTTTAAAGTTACTTGCAGGACATATTTGCAGGATTGAGGGCTAAGAAAGGCACTTATAGTCTAAGAGTCCTCCAGGTAGAGGGAAATACAAACTCCTTGACTTAAATAAAGCCAGAACAGTAGCTGTCTGCCACAGCCTATACTCTTCTATGTAACAAGTAATTCTCTTTTTACAGCTATCTACCCTCTTCCATTATCTAGCCACAGGAAAAAATAACCCACATCATTATTCTTTTAGGATAATTGAAGGCTACAGCTTTACTGTAGCTCAACATAATCCAAGCAATACCCTTTTTAAGAGTTCGTCATGACTCTCAAAGAAATGATGACAAGAAAGCCCACCTGCTCTAAACAGTGGTTGTGCGGAGTTACCACTTCCCCCTTGAGTCCCTGAACCAGTTTCTCAAAGGTGGGAGGAATCTGCTTTATCTTGAGTGTCCCTACAGAGTCAAATGTATCTCCATCCCTCACAATCCTTATATTATAACACTTTTATTATGAATTCTTTAAATCAGGAATGCCAGCTCGTACCACTGGGGGAGCAGAAAATGTTATTAATGCCTGAGAAATGAATCCCACATCATTTTAGTTAGAAATTAACCTTTGGGAAAGCAGAGATCTGAATCTAGATTGTCACAGTGGGCTAAGCAAGACCCAGATCAAAAACTTCACCATCAATCACTGGTATTTAGAATAGACCTCTGCACTTAGGGCACATCTCTGATTTTAATACTGTACTCCTGGGCTTATAACTTACTGTAATTTTTCAGTTTGGATTTTACTCCCACATTTGGCCCTTTGTACAGTTGGTCATGAGATATAAAAAGGGGACAGAACCAGGGGTGAAAGTAACACAGAGGACTTACTGGTACAGGGGCCGACTCCAGCCCCTGGAAGGGGTGGGGCCTCGGGCGGGAGGGGCAGGGCTGGGGGTCCGCATCCCCCAGCCAGCCCATCTGTACTGCCTGGCCCGTGCTGCCCGGGGCTTCAGCTGTAGTTTAAAGGGCCTGGGGCTCTGGCTGCTGCTGCAGTAGTAGCAGTGGCGGCCGGGGCCCCGGGCCCTTTTAAATCGCCAATCCCAGGGCAGCTGCTCCTGGCAGATGGGCTGTGGCGATGAAAAGGAACGTGAGGAAGATCTAAAGGTTTATCTTTATTTCGCAGGGGGTCAAGGTTGCAATAAATAATTCCTTCCTCAACTTGTAACAAAAGAACTTTAGAATCAGTGGAACATCCCTACAGAATACAGTTTAATAGAAAATGATAGCTTTGTTAGAGAACCATCTATAGGATTTAGTAGAGAATTGTATCCCTTCTATAGAACTCTATGGAGTAATTCAGAAACCTGTAGAAAAGTGACCCCAGTGTGTTGGGTTTCTCTGATGGAAGGAATTGTAGAACTTCAAATATTATGGCAGCTGGTCTTGGAATGGCATTGTGGGGCTCTACTGGGCCTGCTCAAGGTATCCCCTGATAGCCTAATCCAACGGCAGACCCTGCCCACTGAAATTCAATCAGCTGGAGAATACATTTTTAAAACAGCTATGGCCCAAAGATATTGTGATTTCCCCCCCCCCTCCCCCCATCTGATAGTTCTATTCTGAAGATTAGCTAGCAACAGCAAGAAAGGTGCTTTAGGCCTAAAAGAGAGACAAGATAGCTGAGATTTTCAAAGCAGTCCAGAGGTTTTAGCCACACCTAACTGTACTGGAACATGTGTGGCTAAACCCTCTGCACTGCTTAGAAAGCTCAACCTACATTTTTTTTAAAATGTAAAATAGCAATTGGGGGGAGGTTTCCTACCTTGACCAATGGAAAGGCCCTTAGTACTCAGTAATCAGCTGACAAGCTCCAGTTGCCCTGCCCCTGTCTTCCTGACACCCACGTCCTTTAAATTAAAACCCAGTCCAGAGGGTGAGCCCATCTTTTCATCTCAATGTGTAGATGGAATAGAATTTTAAAACTTTCTAGCTAACTTTAGAGGAACACCTGATTTTATAGACTACTTAATATATGTGTATACTGTACTCTCTGATGGGTAACAAGCTTCTCTCTAGCTAGGACAGGATAAGATGTCCATCAGCAAGTATCTCTCATCGCCTCTGTAATTGTATAATGTTTAGGCATTTTATATTTATTAAGTTTCACTGCATTCAGTGAACACATTAGTTGTGTGCAAGCATGATAATGCCAGAGTTGTGGAGTGTCAGGTCATTAATCTCCATTCTGCACTCAGACCATCAGCCACATGAGAGTGAGTCATTCTCTGCAACCTCTTGTTGCTTGTAATGTTCGAGCAAGTTAGAAAAGCGGTGAGGTAAGTGAGTCAGGCCAGAGGAGGCAGAGTGTTCTTGGCTGCTTAAAAAGTACTTGTGAAAAGAGAGAAAATGAGTAGTACTGTTTGGGGGAAGTATTCTATGGTTAGAATTTGATGTGCACAAATTAATATCCCTAGAGTCTAGTTTCATGACATGTTAAATCCTGGTAAACTGGCCAAGTTGGGGGGGGGGGTGTTTAATCCACTGCAGTGTCGCTTTCCCTTTTATAATAAATTGTCTCTGTTGCCTAGGCAACTGGGTACTGCAACATATATTTCCTCCACTATCTCATTTATCTGAATGCTACAGTATGTGGTGTGTCAGAGTTCACAATGGTGTAAAAACGGACTGCAGCTTCACAAAGACATGTTCCCGTTGGCACAGCTGCCATTGATTGGAGTGGAAGAAGGATCAAGTCTTTATTTTGTGAACTGGGGAAATGAATGAGAACTGTGTCAATAAATTAAGCTTAGGATCAAAACTGAAACATGACATTGTAAATCTCATGAATTTGTGATCCTTTTAGAAGTAAAAGAGACAGAGAGAGATGGTTCTTACTGGTCTAGTGATGAGATAATTAAAGTTAGTCAACTGCAAGTCAGAATGGCAACATTTGTTCATTAGAATGAGAGACGATAAATGAAATCATCTAAATAGGAACCTGAAACATTTCTGATAATGATGTAATTGTAAATACACAATTCCTGCATAGTTTTAGCAAAGTGCCTAAACATTTTAACCTATCGTGTTTCTCTGTTATGGCATTCCCTTCAACTTCACAAACCTAAAATACAGTGTCAAGACGAATCTGTCTTTTTAAAATTAGCTACAATCCCTGTATTTCTTTGGGAAGGAAGACAGAGAGCATGTCTACACTACACCAGATTAGCTACGTCATAACCCAGTAGTATAGCTGCAGCCTAACCCAACAGAAGGTTTCTTTCTGTGGTGTAGGAACGCTACCTCCCCAAATGATGGTAGCGACATCAGTGGAAGTGTTCTTCTGTTTATATAGCTGCATCTACATTAGAGATTAAGGTTTGCATAGCTACATCAGTCGCGGTACAGTTTTCACTCCCCTAATGGATGTAGCTATGTTGATCTAACTTTTGAGTGTAAATCTAGCCAGAGTGAGGGCTCAGATTTCTAAGCAGTTGTAAACACAGAAATATCTTTGGATATATGCAACGTATTTTGTATGGTTTCAACTAAGGACATATTTATACCTGATGGCTGGAATTTTTAAAAGGTATCTAAACTCCTAGGCTCCTTTTGAAAATCAGAGCTGCTGATATCCCATTGAGTTCAATGGGAGTGCATGATTTATACTTAAAACAGTTAAGATGTACTACTGGCAAGTAAAGGCAAAGTCTTGGATGTGACAAAGATCCAACAGTTGTGCGGTCAAGAGGAGAAACTAAGATATAATGGGGAATGCTGGTGGCCATTCCAGAGATGGTTTGAGAGGAACTTTGAGCAGGGCTATCAGTGAACACCTCAAAATAGAGGGGCCGAGGAGAAGCATCTGAGATGGTAAGTTCTGATGTTTTTATTTTGCACACCTAACGCACAAATCTCAGACCAATTCTTTTGGCATCTGACCCTGAATTGCCATCTGAACACCTCCATCAGAAAATGTTGCAAAGCAAATATCTGATTAGGAGTATTGATTTACATGGCACATTGTTTTGAGATGACCTGAATCCCTGCTTTTGCAAATGATTGTAGTAAAGAGGAATGAAAGAGCCAAACATCAGTATGGTGAATACATCTGTAAAAGAATACTGCCTCACTTTACGTTTTCTAACAGAAATGGTGTAAGTCAGTGTAGATTATTTTAGACAGACATAAGAATGGCCCTACTGGGTCAGACCAAAGGTCCATCTAGCCCAGTATCCTGTCTTCTGACAGTGGCCAGTGCCAGGTGCTCCAGAGGGAATGAACAGAACAGGTAATCATCAAGTGATCCATTCCCTGTCGCCTATTTCCAGCTTCTGGAAAACAGAGGCTAGGGACACCATCCCTGCCCATCCTGGCTAATAGCCATTGATGGACCTATCCTCTATGAATTTATCTAGTTCTTTTTTTAACCCTGTTATGGTCTTGGCCTTCACAACATCCTCTGGCAAGGAGTTCCACAGATTGACTGTGTGTTGTGTGACAGCATACTTCTTTTTGTTTGTTTTAAACCTGCTGCCTATTAATTTCATTTGGTGACCCCTAGTTCTTGTATTATGAGAAGGAGTAAATAACTTCCTTATTTACTTTCTCCACACAGTCATGATTTTAGAGACCTCTATCATATCCCCCCCCCTTAGCTATCTCTTTTCCAAGCTGAAAAGTCCCAGTCTTATTCATCTCTCCTCATATGGCAGCTGTTCCATACCCCTAATCATTTTTGTTGCCCTTTTCTGAACCTTTTCCAATTCCAAGTCTTTTTTGAGATGGGGCGACCACATCTGCACACAGTATTCAAGATGTGGGTGTACCATGGATTTACATAGAGGCAATATGGTATTTTCTTATTATCTAACCCTTTCTTAATGATTCCAAACATTCTGTTTGCTTTTTTGACTGCCGCTGCACATTGAGTGGATGTTTTCAGAGAACTATCCACAATGACTCCAAGATCTCTTTCTTGAGTGGTAACAGCTAATTTAGACCCCATCATTTTATATGTATAGTTGAGATTATCTTTTCCAATATTCATTACTTTGCATTTATCAACATTGAATTGCCATTTTGTTGCCCAATCACCCAGTTTTGTGATAGCCTTTTGTAGCTCTTCGCAGTCTGCTTGGGACTTAACTATCTTGAGTAGTTTTGTATCATCTGCAAATTTTGCCACCTCACTCTTTACCCCTTTTTCCAGATCATTTATGAATATGTTGAATAGGACTGGTCCCAGAACAGACCCCTGGGGGACACCACTATTTACCTCTCTCCATTCTGAAAACTGACCATTTATATCTACCCTTTGTTTCCTATCTTTTAACCAGTTACCAATCCATGAGCGCACCTTCTCTCTTATCCCGTGGCAGCTTACTTTGCGTAAGAGCGTTTGGTGAGGGACCTTGTCAAAGACTTTCTGAAAATCTAAGTACACTATATCCACTGGATCCCCTTGGTCCACATGCTTGTTGACCCCCTCAAAGAATTCTAGTAGATTGGTGAGGCATGATTTCCCTTTACTAAAACCATGTTGACTCTTCCTCCATAAATTATGTTCATCTATATGTCTGACAGTATTGTTCTTTATTATGGTTTCAACCAGTTTCAACTGGTAGTGAAGTCAAGCTTACAGGCCTGTAATTGCTGGGATCACCTCTGGAGCCCTTTTTAAAAATTGACATTACATTAGCTATCCTCCAGTAATCTGGTACAGAAGCTGATTTAAATGATCGGTTACAGACTACAGTTAGTAGTTCTGCATTTTCACATTTGAGTTCCTTCAGAACTCTTGGGTGAATACCATGTGGTTCTGGTGACTTATTGCTGTTTAATTTATCAATTTGTTCCAAAACCTCCTCTAATGATACCTCAATCTGGGATAGTTCCTCAGATCTGTCACCTAAAAAGAATGGCTCAGGTTTGAGAATCTCCCTCACATCCTCAGCTGTGAAGACCGATGCAAAGAATTCATTTAGTTTCTCCGCAATGGCCTTATTGTCCTTGAGTGCTTCTTTAGCACCTCGATCATCCAGTGGCCCCATTAACTGTTAACAGACATTAGCTATTTGATTATTTTGTGACAAACTAAGGAATTTTTTGTAATGTTAATTTAATTTGAAAGAGTTATTAAGATTGCTAATTAACAACTGCCATTATCTTTTCTGAAATAACTAAATTGGTTAAATAAAATCCAGTGACAGGAAGAAAACTTACTAACTGTAAAATGTTAATGTTCTGAGATGAGCTTAAAGTACATTAACTTTAGAGGGAAAAGGAGTAAATACTTGACATGTAATACAAGGGCACTTGCAAATGGTGGTTTTGTTCTATTCAGTTCTCTGAACATGCAATTGGTATATATAAGATTTTGTGTGATAAGAATATTCTATACTTCCATATTTTTGCCGGGGACCAGAAGGGAAAGGTGGTTGTTTCCTAAAGAAATTATTTACTCATAACTGTTAAAAAGCTGTGTAACTACCACCTAAATAAGTAAATACTGAGCTGTTCAGGATAAAATGTCCAGTTTAGGTACCTCTGGTCAAGTGGCTAGTGAGAATTTAAACTTCACAAGTCTCTGGTAATCATCTTCTAATTTTGATAAGACTGGTAATTACCCTATAAAATTAGTTGGTGCTAAAGTAGGCTACCAGTTTTAGCACCTGTTACAAAATATATAGCCAAGATATAAGAGTGTTCTTGTTCTTGCTAGTTTTTGACTGCAGATGGAAGAACACACAATGAACTCTTTCTCTTTGATTCCCACAGCTTCTTTTTGTTATTTAAAAAGATTTTTTTTTTCAAAGTCTGTGTCTTTTTACCCACACAAGAAGGCATGCTCTGTGGTTCAGTAGTATCAGGCCCGGAAACCACATATACACATGTTTTCAAAATCTGGATCCTAAACTGGACCCACAAAAAATGTGCAGAAAGGTCATTGGAGCCCCCAAAATATCACAAAACAGGTTCACACCACACAGTTACAATCCCTTCCAGCTTCTTCTTTGCTCCGGGGAATGGTGCTATAGTGATTTATTGATCCTAGCAGCAAATGATGACACCAGTTTAGCTATGCTAGCCACAAGTTAGAGGAGTTTAGAGCCCAGGGTCCGTCCATCCATCCCCTGACTCTTCCTACCCCCCTGCTGCCTGCTTACTACTCTGTGCCCAGATCCACGGTCTGGTGGGAGTAATGGGAGTTGTTACTCGTTTTCACAGGTATGTAGGTTGAGTCTATGGGCTGGTCTAAAACTACGTCGTTAGATCGACATTTCCTGCATTAGGTCGAATTTATAATGTGCTTGTCTACACTACAGCACCCTTCCTGCTGATCTAAAGGGCTTTTAAAATCGATGCCTGTACTCCACCTCAACGAGAGGAGTAGTGCTAGATTCGACCTTCCTGGGTCGAATTAGGGGTAGTGTAGACACAGCACAGTGTATTTCGACTTGTTTGGCCACTGGGAGGTGTCCCAGAGTGCTCCAATGCAGTTCAGCCAGGTAAACAGGAAAAGCCCCTGGAACTTTTGAATTTCATTTCCTGTTTGATCAGCGTGGAGAGCTCACCACCATGGCTGCCCAGGTAAGCAGACGTGCTCCAGCGTGGAGCATATAGGAGACATTGGATCTGATTGCTATGTGGGGAGAAGAGTCTGTGCAGGCAGAGCTCCAAACCAGCAGAAGAAATGCTGACATCTATGCCAAAATCGCACAGGGCATGGGGGGAAAAGGCTACACCAGGAACACACAGCAGTGCCGTGTGAAAATAAAGGAGCTCAGGCAAGCATACCAAAAGACAAGGGAGGCAAATAGTTGCTCTGGTGCTGAGCCACAGACATGTCACTTCTATGAGCAACTGCATGTGATTCTAGGCAGGGACCCCACCAGTACCCCAACACTCTCCATGGATACCTCCCAGGGGACCCAGGTGGCCACGGGCAACAACAAGGAGGACACTGTTGAGGAGGAGGAGAATGCGCAGCAGGCAAGCGGAGGATCCATTCTCCCCGACAGCCAGGTCCTTTTCCTAACTCTGGAGCCATCCCCTCCCAGGACCCACTGGAGCAGGACTGTGATGGCAGGGAAGGCACCTCTGATGAGTGCACACTTGTAATAACACTACAGGGGTTAAATGCAATTGTGGTTAATGTTTAATTTGAGGTAAACAATTGGGATGCGGTGGTGGCCAGTGCAGCCACGCAAAGGGTGCTCCCCAGAAAAGCCTGTTTATGTGCCAAGAGTTTCTGCACTAAAAAATGTCCCGGGTGTGCCCTCACACTGCCTACCCTTTCGTGTGTGCTCACTATGCCTGCCTGCAAACCAAAATCTGCTGCCCAGTGCTCTGCCATTTGTTGTACCTCACTGGCAGGCTCTTCTTTTAAAACACAAAATTCGGCTGAGTACCTCAGGGAATGTATTTACTGCTGTGAATTGTTTCATTCATTGCAACAGTTAACCTTTTGTTTTCAACAATGTATGCTTTTCCTTGCAGTTGCAACATTTTCTCTGGTGCTTCCTCCACTCCAGCACAAAGGCTGTCCCAGATTAGAAAGCGAAAAAAGCAGATAAGGGAAGATATGTTCTGTGATTTGATGCATTCCTCTGAGGCTGACAGGGCCCAGTTGCATGAATGGAGGCTCACACTCTCAGAGAGCATGCGCATTGACCAAGAGGGCAGGAAAGCAAGCATGGAACAAGAGCGTAACACGCAAGAGGAGATGCTGCAGCTTATGGGGGAGCAAATGGACATGTTGAGGCATCTGGTTGAGGTGCAGGAAAGGCAGCTAAACCTTAGAGTCCCACTGCACCCAGTGATGAACGAGCTGCCCTCTTCACCAAGTTCCATATCCTCCTTTCCCAGACGTCCTAGAATGCGGGGTGGGGGGAAGCTCCGTTATCCCTTGAACTCAACTCCAGGGGATGGTTCATGGAGCAGAAAGCTCTCATTCCCACAGCTTTGATTGCTAGACAGGGCAATTGTAATAAACTATGTGTCCTTGCCCCTCCCTCTCTGTGTTATCAGGCCCTTATCTGGTTATCATTGCTATTCATTGCTGTCTCTGTTCTGTGTTTGTTAGCATAATAAAAAAGCATGAATTGAGTACAAGAGGCTCTTTATTCACTGTGCACACTGTAGTTAGTAGGGGTTTAGTTTACAGGGCAGTACATGCGAAAAAGGGGGCAGGTTGGTAAGGAACAACACACAGAACTGTCACATCAGTGTTGGATCATTCATGAAACTGGTTTTCAAAGCATCTCGGAGATGATGTGTGCCTCGATGTGCTCTTCTTATTGTCCTGGTGTCTGGCTGCTCATAATTGGCAGCCAGGAGATCTGCCTCATCCCCCTACCCCGCCAGAAATTTTCCCCCCTTACTTTCACAGATATTATGTAGAACACAGCAAGCAGCAACAACAATAGGAATATTGCTTTTGCTGAGGTCTAACCTAGTGAGTAAACTGCGCCAGCGCCCCTTTAGATGTCCAAAGGCACATTCTACCACCTTTCTGCACTTGCTCAGCCTATGGTTGAACTGCTCCTTACTGCTGTTCAGGCTGCCTGTGTATGGCTTCATGAGCCACAGGAGCAAGGGGTAGGCTGGGTCTCCAAGGATAACTATTGGCAGTATGTGAGAATTGCTCCATTCCATGGCTTCCAGCACAGCTATTTGTGTGGCATCACATTCTTCGGCACGGCTGCTCCTGGCTAGGCTCTGCAAATACCGCAGGACGATGCGCCAGGTGTTTGTGATGCTCCCAACAACAGCATACAGCTGAGCGGGGTCCATGCTTGCTGTACTATGGCGTCTGCATGAGTAACCCAGGCTTAGGCGCAAAAATGATCGTTTGCCGTTGCTTTCAGGGAGGGAGAGAGGAGCCAAGTGCATCATGAGAGGCTGACGATATGTACCCAAAACACCTCACAAAAATGTTTTTGTCCCATCAGGCATTGGGAGCCTAACCCAGAATTCCAATCGGCTGCAGGAACTGTGGGATAGTTGCCCACAGTGCATCGCTCCGTGAGTCAATGCTACCCATGGTAGTGGGGATGCGCGCCGCCGACAGAATGTGCATAGTGGGGACATACACCATTGATTTTGTAAAATCGGTGGCTACAGGTTGACTGTAATAAATTTGACCTAATTTCATAGTGTAGACAAGCCCTAGCCCTTATACACCAATTCAACATAGCCTTAAGCATGTGCTTAAGTCAACTCCTTTTCATCCATGGGATTGATGGTATGTCTACACTGCTATCACAGGGTGTGACTGCAGCTTGTGTAGTGTAACAAGATGGCTTGCCCCACACACTGGAAAGCCCGGGGCTAGCCAACCCGATTGCCTAACAAGCCACATCAAGTGATTCCCCTATAAAGAGCAGCTGGAAGCTGCAGGGGGAGGAGGGAGAGGGGCGCATCAGGGAGGTAAGAAACTTTTAGGAGTGAGCAGGCTCTAGTGGAGATTCTGGTAATGTGGGATTGAAGCAACAGGCAGGAAAGGCCTGGGCAGGATCCAACAAGAAAGTAAAACAGATGGATCTGGTTTGGGGACTTTGAGTTTTACTTTTGAGTTTATTTTATCTGAACAAACCAGACCCTAAGAAGGACTGTTGTGATTGGATGAGCAAAAAGGTGTGGAGTCTGCATAAAAGGGTCTGGAAGAGGGAGAATATAGAACAGAGCACTGCAGAGGTGCCTCTGTCCACAAGAGAGCACTTGGATGGTGAGCAACCATCTTCCACATAGACCTGAGCTAGCTTTAATCCAGCTAGCTCTGGAACCGGAGCAGTGAGACATGGCAACACAGGCTAGCCACCTGAGTCATTGCCCACAGTTCCAGGCGAGCTTGTAAAGTACAAACTACTGTGGCTTCTCTGCTCTGGTACCTGAGCTAGCTAAATTAAAACTAGCTCAGGTATGTCTACATGATCTGTAGTCACACCACATGGATTGTAGTATACACATATCTTGAAGCACATGCCTAAATCTAAGCATTGATGTAAGTGCTTGGCTCAGTAGGGATGGACTGCTGAATTGTGGCCTCAGTGATCATTCCAGAGTAAAAAATTCAGAGGTGTAGTTTTAAAAAATGAATACATTTGTGTGTCTGATAAATGTGGGGAAATCACAGCCTGTCAGTGCTGTGCTCATGAAATATCTGATCATTCTTGCAAAGCCCTCATTCATCTTTGATACGATTACCTTGTGTCTCCCAAGAAGGGCTAGTCTTTTTGCTCTGGTATTTACTAGAAATGTGGGGACAGTATCAGCTGCAGTTATCTTGACTGTGTTTTCAATGTGTTATCATTTTGTTCTTAGCTATTTACTGCAATGGCTGGCATTCACTCTATTAGGTTATATGTTTCCTTACAAAATCTGGTCTGCTCTTGGGGACTTTGTGCTATAAAATCCACCTTTGTCTCAGTTCTCAAATAGTTTATCTCCTTCCCCGTTTCCAGGTCTGTAATTCAAGTAGCTGGTAGAAAATGAAGGTTTTGTATTATCCAAACTTGATTTGGTTTGCTGGGAGTTTTTTTAAAAGCTGGATAAAGGATATCACCTACTTATACATTGAAATTCTCTTTATTCCATTTTTTGGAGAAAAGTCAGTTCTGACTAGAAAGTTCCCTGTTCCAATTTTATTTTTCCTCGTGTGTGAAGTCGCCTTAGTTGATGGTGTGGTGGGTGGAATTGTACTCAGTGTGGTGACTGTGTGACAACTGCACCTTTAAGGTCTGGAACTTTTTATGTGATAAGAGTTCAAAAGCCATGTCAGTTGACAGCGGGGCTGGATTATGGCATGGACACAACAGGCATATGGGTCCTCAGATCCCGGAGTGTGACTACATCAGAATTTCAGCTTACAAAAAATACTAGCCCTGATGGCTGTGAAGAAAATCTTAGAAGTGTAACCAATGCAGTGATGCCTGCCTGAGTCTGAATAGGGTGTTTTATCCCAAGGCCAGAGGTGAAAGTAAGCCGGTACGGTACGGTGCACCAGCAAGAGCCGGTACACAACAAACCGTACCAGCAAGGGGAAGCTTCCCCATGCTGGCAATTTAAAAGGGCCCTGGGCTCCTGGCAGCGGCCGGGAGCCCCGGACCCTTTAAATCACTGCCGGAGCCCCGGGGTAGCAGTGGTGATTTAAAGAGCCTGGGGATTTAAGGCCCCGCCCCTTCTGGTTGAGGCCCCGCCCTTTGCTCAGGACCCCGGCCCTGCGTATCAGTAAGTCCCTTAAGTTACTTTCACCCCTGTCCAAGGCCCACTGTTCTGGGACATCCTGCCAGCACCTCTCCAGCAGAGGGCTGCATTTGTGGCAGGCAGAATGGAGTGCAGTGGACCCAGCCCACAGCTTAACCAGATACATTCTGGTGGTTGAGGTTAAACTGTGGTGCTCTCCACCACTGCTCCCATGGGGGGGGAGGACCCTGCTGCTTCTAAAGGATATAAGGGGAGTTCTCTCTGAGTAGGGAAGAGGACCCCCATCATCACAACTCCAGATGTGGGGAGCAGAGCCATGGGAAGGGGTTGTGGCTGTGTGTGGAAACCATGTAAGGGCCTATGTCACAGTGTGGGTAGGTTATAACAAGGAACCATTCACTTTGCTAGTTTGGTTTATTTTTATTGTTTCATTCAGTTAAAGCCATTGTAATTAATTATAAAGGAGTGACTGTCTTATTTGAATCTGGAGACATAATAGCAATAATTCAAATTTACAGAAGCTCATTTTCTGGTATACAGTTATCATTTAATATCACTGTTTGCCACATAGTTGGATCAGAGATGCCACAGTTTTTCCTCTATGCATAAAGGAGACCATATAGTTTTGATCTTTTACTTTATAAACCTAATACACCCTGTGACGGTACCTCCCATAAGGCTCTATAGAAATATGCTTAGAATGTGTTTTATGCTACATATGCCCTGTAACATACCTCCATAAAGGTTATGATCTACTGAATGTATTAATCCTATTTGCATGCATGTATCATTTTTGTATTTGACATTATGAATGTTATGAATGTTGGCTGTGTACTGGTTTGATTTCTAAATAACCTTAGTAGAGCATTTGGTCAGTTCCTGGAGAAAGGAATGTTGAAATTAAGTACCTAATCAAGAAACACTTAAAGGATCTTGGAATGCTCCAATCCACATAAGAAGTCTACTTGAGGACCTTCAAGGTAGCATGTAAACAGTGGATGCTACCTGTAAAAACCGAGTGGCATGCATGGACATGTGACTTGCCCAGGTGACTCCAAAACTCCATCTTGGAGCTGGACTTTGCATAGGAGTGAGGAGGAAGTCTATTTAAACCTCTGGGAGACCCCTCCATTTTATCTTCAGCTGGCTAAAGAGAGAGCATCTCCACCCCCCAGGATACTTGGAAGAAACTAGAACAAAGGGCAGTGACTGCAAGGGGTGTGAGTGATTGCTGGACTCAGGCTAAAAGGAGATTAGTCTGTAAAAGGGAGCATTCTGGAGCTGGTGAGGATCTTATCTGTATTCAGTTGGATTAGACATAGATTTGCACATTTTATTTTATTTTGCTTGGTGACTTACTTTGTTCTGTCTGTTACTTGGAATAATTTAAATCCTACTTTCTGTATTTAATAAAATCACTTTTTACTTATTAATTAACTCAGAGTATGTATTAATACCTGGGGGAGCAAACAACTGTGCATATATCTCTATCAGTGTTATAGAGGGCGAACAATTTATGAGTTTACCCCGTATAAGCTTTATACAGGGTAAAACGGATTTATTTGGGTTTAGACCCCATTGGGAGTTGAGTGTTCAAGATAAGAACACTTCTGTGAGCTGCTTTCAGGTAAACCTGCAGCTTTGGGGCAAGTAATTCAGACCCTGGGTCTTTGTTGGAGCAGACAGGAGTGTCTGGCTCAGGAAGACAGGGTGCTGGAGTCCTGAGCTGGCAGGGAAAGCAGGGGTAGAAGTAGTCTTGGCACATCAGGTGGAAGCTCCTTAGGGTGGTTCTGTGATACAACCCGTCACACACCCATTTCCCAGCTGAACCTTAATTGCTATCTGAACAAATCCATCAGCACTTTGCAAAGCACAAAAACTCTAACTTGTAAATGAATACCCCACCTTACTTTCAGATTATCTTAAATCCCAGGCTTTGCAAATAATGACAGCAAGGGAAATGAAAGATCTAAAAGTTAATACTTCTGAAGAAAAAATCCTGCCTCATCTTAAATTTCAGACTAAGAAAAACCCCTCTTAAAAGCGATTGCTGATGATTTTGGAAACTCTGAGTTAGGGAAATAAGTACAATAACTCAGATATCAATGTGGCAAATTTTGACTCTAAAAACCCCCCAAAACACTGCACTGAAATATGTTTTATTTGGGTGTGTTTAGCCTTATAAATCATACTTTGTTTTTTTCCAATCAAGCCAAATTAGAAGATAAATTAGTTAATCTATACTAGCATAATAAATGATGATCAAATTAAAAAAAACAGTCTCAGGGTACATCTTTTTTTGCCCTCCATGTATATTTAACTGTATAAGCCCCACTAATAGCATACCAGATGGTTAAGGCAGTCATAATAAACTGGTTGAAATATTAATTAATGTGTTGGTAGTGCATAAAATGTAGAGTAGCATTCTTTGGCTGATGCTTACAGTAAATATTGTGTAATAAGAGGAAGCCCTTGCAGAGTATTGCTTGGTGGTACATGAAAATCAAATGTAGAGGCAGGAGCTTGGAACAAACATAACTCTTTACAAAATGAAGGAATCTATCTCATCCAATAGTAACTTTAAATCTTCTTATAAGTGCATTTATTTCTCCCAATATGATAATACTGTGGAAGTTCATTAGTGTTCGTTACAACATGTAGCAAATTGGGAGTATTATAAATCATGTAAGC
Organism: Platysternon megacephalum; assembly: GCA_003942145.1. NCBI lineage: Eukaryota > Metazoa > Chordata > Testudines > Platysternidae > Platysternon > Platysternon megacephalum. Next base: position 525,840 of record QXTE01000262.1, on the reverse strand, counting down.
TAATAGCCATCAGTTTGCAGTCTTCTACATGGGTGACAGTCACCTCTTTGAGTGCTGAAGGCATCTAATGGAACATTGAAAAAAGGTTTTTTTTTTAATATGTCTCCATTAAAATAGTCAAAATTCCCTAACAGCACAGGAATCTCCATTTTTGCCCCCTTACTGGGAAGGACTGTCACCATTCCTATGATATCTTGGGGTGTTGAGAAGACACCATCATAACCACAAATGTCTTCCCTGATGTGTAAGTCCACTGGTGTCAATGATCTAAATTCTCTTTTCACTCATATCAGTTTTAAAATGTTCTAACCCTTTTGACTTCAGTAGTTACTCCTGATTTACACTGATGTATATGATATCCGAAGCAAGCCCAGTGAAGTTAAACCACAGGTGAATATGGACCATTCAAAGTGGGTTAGATAACAAGTACAGGAAGATCATCAAACACACATACTCTACTGAGGACTGCTGCACCAGCCACAGTGACCGTGGTTGATGGCACGATACTAGGCATGTAGAATGAAATTCCCAGATCTGGATCAATCAGAAAATTCAAAATCTCGGGGGGCAGCCCTGCAGGTAAAGCCTGATAGCGTCAAGGCATGCACACTTTCATTTGTCGATGGAGAGTTTAAGAATACCGTATGTAGGGCTGTTTTTTGTCCATCCTGGTGATGTGGCTGGAGAGCATGCAAACACCTCTTTTGAATGTAGTGAGCAATTGGAGGAAGGCCAGATCTCTGTGAGATTATGGCATTTTGCACAACATGGAACCCCTTTATGTTCAGAATTTGTCACTGACAGCACATTTGGAATGCCTCTAACCACTCCAAGTCTGCCTGTAGGAGGGGCCAGGTTTCTGACTTGTTTAGCAGTACAGGCAATACACAGGTCTTGAACTTTGTCTCAGTGCAGAGACGTTTTTGCATTCATAGCTGAGACATGGAGTTCATTCAGGAGGCAGTGAGATCTATTCATCGGAGGATGTCCAGTTTACTGCGACCACTTGAAATCTGGTTGCAGCCTAGGTAGATGAACTTGTCAATGTTCTTCTCAATGTTTGACCCCACCTGCACTGAGGTTTCTGGTGGCCCAGCTGTGAGGTTCTGGACTGTGGTCTTCTGTCATGAGACGTACAATCCCATAGTGTGGCTGGTGTTTCAGAAAACTTGAAGGACAGGACTGAAGTTCTCTGGCTTCTCCACAAGCAAGGCAGTGTCATCACCATAGTCTTGGTCAGACAACACTTCTTGACCAACCTTGGAGCAGCAAGTGTGGAGCAGCAAGTCCTAATATCCAGGCAATAGCTTGACAGAATAGTGCCAGAGTGAGAATCATCCCTGTCATACACCTGAGGTTGTGTAGAAATGCGATGAAAGCCATGGACCAGCATGCACTCTCACACTGGGACTGCTTCATATGTCATATGTTGACAACAAAGCAACTTTTGATTTGGTTGATAAGTCAGCCCTTTGGCTCGTGCTGCAAGATGTTGGCATCCCAGTGATCTTCACGTTGGTATGGTGCAAGTGTGTACAGGAAGATGATAAACTAGAATTCATGGTTAGGTGCAATTAGTTGGTAATTGTGGTGAGCTACAAAGCCCATAATTGAATATTGCTACCTCAAACTAAGGAGAGTTCATATTATCTAATGAACAATACCATGGCTGAATCTGTATCTACAAGACAAATTGTCATTGACATCTATTTCTTCTAACCTTTATCAGCAAAGAGCACAATAAAATTCTGGTATTAAAGTGAGAACATAAAGCCAATCTTTCTGGCCATCGAATCTGGTCAATTGGAAGTTGATGACTGGCTTCTTTCCAAAAACATCAGGCAGAGTCAGTCTCTGCTTTGAAGGGATTTCTTAGCTTGTCGTCTTAAGCCTTTACACCTAGTTATGAAGAAGCACAACATTTCTTGGTGTTTTCAGACACTTTTGTGCCAAGATACAGAGAGGTAAAATAAGGTGTCTCTTTGTCTGCTATATATCCATAACCATATATATGTACTCTATTTAACATACAGAATATCAATTCTATACTAATGTTAAATTTGTACAGTTAAGAACACAAAAGACAGGAAATGAGCAACTCAGAGTTGGGCACAATCTTAATTCTGACCCCTTTGTTTATCTGTGTCACAACATTGTCCTGTAAAGAACAGATACTAATTAAACTACCTACTAAGATGGCATATAGGTTTATGCCAACAAATTTTCAGTATTTCTTTTTCATGTTAAATTTATTTTTATCCAAGTACAAGCCAAATTTGAAGAAAATCACTCTAGTTATTTTAAAGGTCTGAATAGAGCTGCTCAAAAAAGCTTTTGTCCAAAAGTGGCCTTTGTGAAAAGTTTTGTTTGTTTGCTTTTTTTAAATAAACAATTGTTTATCATAGAAATTTTCCTTTTTTCACAAAATGTTCTACAATATTTGTTTCCAGTTAGCTAATAATTTTAGTAAACTGTTTTTCTTACTATAAACCAGGATTTTGGTAAAAAATACAATGGAAAATATTATACAAAATGGATAATGGGCCCATTTTAAACCCTGTGAAAGGGAAACAACCTCAAAATGACTTGTGAAAATTAACTGTTTTTTTTCCTACTAACTCCACTTGTGAATGAGTTAAATCCGCAAGCTAAAACTTTGTCCTTCAGTTTTCAGATTTATTCAAAGCTAGTGTGAATGTATGGCTATGTAAGATCATTTCAATCTTTCAGCCTATCTCAAAAGAGGGTGTGTCTAATGTTGGAGATGAAACAAACATTGAAAATTCTTCCATCTCAGGACAGTCTCAAACTTGGCTGAGACCATTCAGTTTTAAACAGTAATCGTTTTATACTGAACCGATTTTCTATAAACTTCACTTGGTTTGTAAATCATATGGAGAATTAAAATCAAGCCAAGTCTGAAGCCTATATGTGCTTGATTCCAACTTGCTGAATGCATTAAGTGATAAATATAACAGTAAGAAGAGAGACCATATTTTAAGACCTAAGCAGAGGGAGCCAGAATTAAAATGTTTCTTCTCTGACAAGAAACCCTGATAAAATGGCACATTCTCACTGATTTCCATATTAAATTGCTCAGTTTGCAATTTAAAAGAAAATTCTACCTCCTGGTTCCACAAATTAATGTGGTGCTCCAACAGTCAACTTGGGTTATTTCCAACTCATCTATCACGTCCAATAATAAAGATTCTGGTAGGCGCTTCCAATCCACCTGTGAAACCCTGTTGTCTTCAGATTATCTGTGGCACCTGTGCAACCTAATTTGAGGCTAATAAGGATACCCAAGTGTTGCTTAGGTTAGGGCACTATTTGGCTTGCAGAGTTTTTATTATAGGTGGAGCTGGTAACACCACCTATTTTTGGGTTGCCTAAGACTTTCCACTAGTTGTACTTAATATAATTTGATTTTACCTTCTTCAGAAAATACAAAACAACAAAAAACCACCACCACCCACACAACATAGGAAATTACATACAAATAACCATCTTAAAAGAAAGTTATAAAGTCAAGAACTCCAAAGTTGGGAAATGCCAATTTACGGTTGCCTGTGAAACCCTAATTGTGACTCTTATGTTTATGCATTATGATATAGTTTTTAATTACATGATGATAAGCTATTTTTCCACAGGGCCCCTGTCTCATTCAGTGTACAGGCTGGAGGCACAAGAGGGCAGAACTAAGATTGTACAGACAACTGTAAATCTGGCATTTCCTAACTTGACTTTGTAATCTGAATAACTTTCTTTTAGCATATTTTTATATGTAATTACTGTGTATTAACAAAAAGATGGAAAGAATAATAATATATGGAGATATACCTATCTCATAGAACTGGAAGAGACCCTGAAAGGTCATTGAGCCCAGCCCCCTGCCTTCACTAGCAGGACCAAGTACTGATTTTTTTGCCCCAGATCCCTAGGTGGCCCCCCTCGAGGATTGAACTCACAACCCTGGGTTTAGCAGGCTAATGCTCAAACCACTGAGCTATCCCTCCCCCCAAACTTGTTTTGGGCCTGCCTCTAATTTTCTCATGAGGGGAAGGAGGGAAAGCCTAGTTCTTTTTTCTAGCTATCTAGGTTCATATATGGTCCCTCCTCAGTAGTACTGAGCACCGAAGTTTACCTGAATCTCATTACCACAGAACAGATTATTTTTAACTTTCTAACATAGTGAAGTTTTATTCGGAAAAGGAAATGAACCAGGAAATCTCTCCAGAGGATTGGAAGGACATAATGCTAGCCATTAGGAGCAGTACAAATTCCCCATCATGAAGAGAATGCTGGTGAAAAATTATGATTAGATATTTTCACACACCAGTGCTGCAAAACAAAATGGACACCAAATTAAAAGCAAAATGCTAGAGTGAATGCCATGGGATAGGAAAGTACCCTTCACCTTTTTTGGAAATGAACCCAAATTAAAGCCTTTCGGTGTTTAAAACCTAGCTCTCTGGGCCACAGACTGACTTTGTGTTGTTTGTGCAGTGCCTATTACAATGAGGTCCTTATTCTTCTTTGGGTCCATAAGCACTGCTCTAATATGAATAATAATGACATCAGAAAATTAACACCATCATTGTTTAAAGGATATAGCCTCCGAATTCCATGAACGTGATGTTAAGGAATTGTCCTGATTTTGCTACATTTGAACAAAGGTTGTTTCACCTTTTGGGGACTGCAATTAATATGGCTCTGATCCTGCCATGACCTCCACATGGATAGACCCCTATTAAAGTCAAAGAGGGTCTGTGCAGACATAGGCTGGGGCCTAACTATTAAATCTCTATGGTTGCAAAAATAAATACTGCCTATAGAAATGTGGTTGGGATAATGAAGAGAAAATGAATAATTTACTGCCTTTATTAGAACAGCAATTGAAGGGTCTGAGGCAAGACGAGCCAAATAGGATGAAAATTATTTAAAAAGACAATTGTTATAACTCTATAAAAACAATAGGCCAGATCCGCTGCTGGTGTAAATTGGCGTCGTTCTGTAGATTTCACTGGAGCTATACTGATTTATGCCAGCTGAAGATCTGGCCCAGTTAGGTATAGCTACTGTAACTCAGGGCTAGTCTACACTGGCAACGCTAAAGCCCTAAAAAAGACACCTCCATGAGAGGCGCAGCTCCCAGCGCTGGTGCACTGTTTACACTGGCACTTTACAGTGCTGAAACCTGCTGCACTCAGGGGGTGTTTTTTCACACCCCTGAGCGAGAAAGTTGCAGCACTGTAAATTGCCAGTCTAGACAAGCCCTCAGACACTTTACTGCCTCAGCTCTGCTGTATTTGTTAACTTTTGTGTTCCTCACCCTCTCTTTTAATACATACAAAAGAAAATAATTTATACCATCAGCATGTCTGGTTATCTTTTATCTAAAGTTACTACGATAGGGAGAATGAAAGGAAGGATGGCTGAGTGGTTAAGGGACTAGCCCATGACTTGGGTTCAATTCCCTTCTCCACCACATGCTTCCTGTGTGACCTTGGGCAAGTCACTTAGTTTTTCTGAGCCTCAGTTTCCCCATATGTAAAATGGGGAATCACTGCCCCACCTCACAGGGGAACTGTGAGGATAAATACAGTCAAGATCATAAGGTGCTCAGATACTATGCTCATAGGTCTATAGAGAAAGCAAAATTCCTGAAAACTGCCACTCAGTTCCAATGATATTTAGGACAAATATGTGTATGGACAAATTTATTGTTAGGGAATCATATTTACCTTTTTTACCCTCCCTCTTTTGACTGGACCAGATAATGAAAATGAAACAGAACTTCTCCCTTTGTAGCTCATGTAGGTGAGCAAAAGTGTGCATGTCAGAAAGCTTCCTAAGCATCTGATGGATGACCTCCCTTAATGCTTGAACTGTTCCTTCAACCAAAGCTGAATTGGAAATCTCAGTGAAATGTGGGTGTCACCAATTGTTTTTTTTTAATTGGAGTCACAGCTCGGTGTAACCCCCTTGGGGTTTAAAGAGGATGGCCAGAGAGCATGGTCCCTTTAATACCTTCTCCTGAGGTGGAGGAAGTACTGGTTGTGGCAGGGGCATTGAGAGAGGGAGAGCGATGGGGTGTGTGTCTAACACCAGAGAAGAGGGTCTACAGCAAGCAGGCCCTCACATAGTAAAGCAGCAAGAACCAGCCATAAGCCTAGGAGGAACAGAGCAGCTGACCAGGGATGCCCCAGGACAGGAGCCAGCACGAGCACTGTGCCAGGGAGGAATCACCCAAGAAAGACCAGACCCCGACCCAGTATCACTGTCGCCCAGAGCTGTCTGGGGCCTTGAGTACTGGGGCTTGTGACTTTGCATTGGGAATAAGGAGGGAAGCTATAGTAGCTAAGTGGGGAGGTTGTCACTCTGTGTGGGTTCTAAGAGAGCAGCAGAAGAGGGCACAAGAAGGGTTTGTTGGAGAAAGTTCACTGGCACCGAAGACAAGCAGGAGTACCCAAGACTCACTGATGGACTGGAGCTTGCCCAGGATTCCTGAACTCTGAGTATAGACGCATTGCTCAGTGTCTGCCCTTTCGTATTGTGGGACCACTGGCCTGTGGGTCCTTTCTGTTTTACTGCTCCCCGTTGTTTTTCTCCATTCATCCTTCTGTAAATAAATATTTCCCTTTCCTATAATCATTGGGGGGGGGGGTGTTTAGCTAGGGGGTTTGGAACAGATGTACTTGGGGTGCAAGGGAGTTTCCCAGCTGTGATCCTGCGGGCACCTAAGAGCAGACTCCATCTTGGCCACAAGGGCTCTGTAGTTACATCTGTTTAACTTCTAAAAAATAAATAGTAAATTGCTTTAGAAACAAAGCAAAATGGTTTCATATTAAGCTGTGTAGAATGAGAAATTAGTCACAACTTTACCTTGGTGTCTACATTTACAGCATGTAATAGAAGACTAGTACATCTGTTTCCACTAGAATTATTCTACCAAATTGGTAGAATGTTCTTTAAATGCTTTAAATTAGACACAGAGGCAAAGTGTGCTCTTTGTCAATGGGGTTGCATGTGTGTTATCGAGAGCAAAATTCTGCATTCTGTAGCATGTACATAATTTATATTATGGAAAGAATTACCTACTAATTTGGTAGAATGCCTAAAGTCTATCAAAATCTATACTGCATATTGAGATATCATGTGATACATCTATTTATCATACACCTGTGACTACCTCATCTGTCCTTAATCCATCTCATCCTGGATTTTTACTCTAAAATTCCAATCCCTGGGCGGCTTTGAGCAGATACCATTTTTTTAAACTCAACCTGCCAAAGGTATGTTTCTACCTTGTCCCTCAGCATTTTAAATTTCCCTCCCCCAAAAAATCAATCTAGCCCAAGATCTGGGATGGGCAATATTCAGCCTTGTATTAATAACAGCTTCTCAGTTGATTGCTTCTCTGTACCTAAAAATGTAATGAATTTAGGATCTAAAATGAGAGCTTCATCCCACATACCCAGCATCTTGATAGAACTCAACATTTGTTTCTAGCCCTAAAAAGAAATGAGACATTGGACTTCAAAAATTGTGACATTTTATGTATTAAAAAAACCACCCTCTTGTAAACATAAATCCTCAGCTGTTATATAACTCAGGGTGCAGGAAAGCAGGCAAGTTTTGAAACCTGCCTATATTCCATTGGAAGATTGGTTGAAATTGACACATTTCCACAAAACATTTTGCATTTGATAAATCAGGATTTTACAGTGTAAAAACGTTCTGCTGGAAATTTTCCGACCAACTCTAGTAAAGAGAACCCCTCCTTCTTGCCAGTGTTTGGAGTGTAGGAGCTCTGGAATGATGTGGGGGAAATTCTGTGAATGCTTCCAGTCCTTTTGGCTGAATTAACCTGTACAGGAGACAATGTGGTCCCTGAACACACAATTGAACCCTAATTCCAACCAAATAAGAAGGCATCAATGAGACTGGTGAGAAGACTATGAAATAGCAAATTAGGGAGTGCTTCTGATTTATGCAAATTCATTTTAAGCACAGATAGGGAGGCAAAAGTGCCTTTTAAATATTGGGCAGAAAATGTGTATAGAACCGAGCATCCAGCTTTTTAGCCAAACTTGGGTGCTTTCATTTTGGGTTCCTACAAAGATTGGAATGCATAAGCATGATCAGAAATTGAGGCTTGGTGCATGTGGGGGATGGGTAGCAACCCTACCCAGCTTGTCCTTGAAGAATATGTCTCCTCTATAGGTTACCCTTACTAGCCAAAGCAAGTGGCTGGTTTAAATAATACCGCTTTCCATGTATTAGCATTCTGTAGCCTCAGAGATTTTAACAAAATATAGCAAGGGTATGGCTGCGTTATTGTGTTTTTTTAAACTAGAGAATGGGTATCTCACAATTTTTCCACATAAATTGCCTAGTTGGGTTGATGGGAAAAGGGTCTTTTCCTCCAGAGCCATGATGATATTTTACAATTTCAACTGTAGGATCCCAGAACATCCTCCCCAAACGCTATCCATAAGGGTGTGTTCTTTGAATCAGTTGTACATTATGGTCCAGATTCTGATCTTTGTTAGACCAGTGTAAATTCAGAGTACCCCCACTGATTTCACTGGAGTTGCTATGATTCGAGGCTGGTGAAATGAGTTCACAGTCTGGCTTTTTGTGTTCATGGCAACTGATGGGAAGTTCGCAAAGGATGTGCTATTTATCATATGACTCAAGCCCTTTCCTTTCAATCAAAGCTTGATAAATGATTTATCATAATAAAAGAAGTGTAATATGCAGCATTAATCTCAGTAAGTGAACAACATTCTTTCTGAGGGGCTCTTGGACTTGACAAAATGATGACAAATCAACACTGAGGGTGCATTTGAGGAATCAACACATCTCTATGAAATGCAAGGTGTTGTGGCAGTTTTCTGATGGGGACGTAATTCCAGTAACATTAATCAAGCCCTGGTAGAAAGGAGTGATTCAGACAGACACTGTGCTCCCTCGGGCTGTCGTTGTGAGGGAGGCATTGGGAATGTAAGAGTGGGATTTGTGGGTGGGGGTCCCCAACTCGAATGTTCAGGGATTTCCTCATATTGGAAGATTTTATTTCTGTTGCAGGAGGAATTGATGGGGAACCTTCAGAAAAGGGAGAGAGTCACAGGTTTGATGTGTGGGCTTGAGGAATGGCTGCTTGAAATCATTAGGACCTGTCAGGCGAGTGGGATGATTTGCCCGCTGAAGTTCAATCACCAGGACAGATTGGATCTGTCAGATCATCTTGAGGAAATGTTTTTTAAAAGCAATTTTGAGGATGACCATGCTGGTCTTGTATGTAAGGTGGGACATGTGAGTTCTATTTCTAGCTCTGCCACACATTGTAATCTGTGCTCTTGGGCAAATGATTTTAGCCAGGTCTGTTGCTCTGGAGTGGCAGTTGGTGTTTGATACTGCCCAGGCTGGGCTGGTTAAGTACTACAGTGTTCCTCAGAGATCCTCCCCCTTGCCATAAACAATCCTCAGCCTAAATTTCCTCCCAGCCCTTTCTCCCTCTGCTGTTATTTGTCCTCTTTCTTGATGCATCTCCTTGCTTAGCTCACTCTCGGCTTCGCTCTGATTCACCAGGGTGGTTTTACATTCACAACACTGAGTAGAGGGGGTAGGTTCTCAACCCTATCTCCCCTCAGCAGCTCAAAGATGAGCCATGCTGAGTGAGCACATCAACTCTCTTCCTGCTCACTCCATCAACTAGATCACTGGCTGGAGGAGGGAAGGAGCTCTGAAACTGCTCCCTGCCCCCAAAGCTCTGTCTGCTGGTGACTGGCCATACTGCTGAGCTGGGCTGTAACCTAAGTCAGTAGGCCTAGCTGCAGGGCAAAATCCTCCCAGCCTGAGAGAAAAGGAGAAATGTAGGTCTACGGCTTGACATTCCCCAGCTAGCTTATGGCCCCAGAAGGGGCTGATAGTGAAGCAAAGTATAACAGTGGAAGAGAACTGGATGGTGGGGGTAGTGAGAATGATGAGCAGAGAGTGAAGAATGCAGGTAAGGGTTGCTGGTGGGGAGCATTTGAAGTGGGTGATGCAGGATGGGGAGTGGCTAATGACAGATGAGGATGTGCACGGAGAATGGGATCATGGGTTGTTGGTGGTAAAGTGGCAGGAAGGAGACAGGGATGGGGAAGCTGAGAAATTAAGATAAGGTAACACAGGACAAGAGAGGAGGAAGGGAGGGACTATTCTAAATCACTATTAGAAAATGGGAGAGGATGAGAGGAAAGAGAATCAAAACAGCCAAGGGAGACTTAGCATGTCATGTATTTTCTCTCACTTTATACACAGCTAATGCTTATAAGAGTCTGAGTCACTGCCCTCCCCAGTGCATTGATTACAATCAGATCACTTGAATTGAGGATTTATGAACCCTGGGGCCAGATTTATAGAACTAGGCACGCCCACATTTTGCTCTTTATACTGCAAACCCAGCCATTTTATAAAGAGTTGAATCTACTGCTTCAGTTCACCTGGTTGTGCCACCAGTGCAAGGTGATTTAGAGACCAAGCCTCAAGTCTTTTTTTTATTTTTAAGCCATTGTAACGAAGTTAGGCCCCACCTACAGATGCTTGCTGGAGCACATATTCAGAACTGTTGCTGTGGTTTGTTTGATGCCTAGTTCTGCAGTTGACAAACGAATGGACTTAGCCTCGCTGCCAAGGGAGAGTTTTCTAAAGCTTTAGTATATCCGCCTATCCCCTCAGAGGGTCTTTACTAGACTGTATCTTGCATTGCAAGCAGGGCACACTATGGCTAGTGAAAACATGGAAATGAATTGCACAGAAGCTAACTGGACTGCTTGGTCAGATGCCCGTTATGCATTGTTCCATGGACATTCTGAGCAGCATTTCCTCCTCCCTGACTTCCACTGCTCAGTCAGGGAAGAAAGATGATTGATAGCTAATCAAAGGGCCCTATCCAAGACACACAGGATTCCTGTTGACTCCAGTAGATTTGCCTGAATCGGAACTGTTTAATGGGGAAAACGAGGGGAAAATTGGACAGAAATCAGAAGGCCCCAATTTTCAAACTTGGTTCCCCAAAGTCAGACACCTAGTGTCTAAGTACAGAGTTAAGTGCCTAACTTTGTACACCTGCAGTAACTGACAATTGATGGAAGGCTAGAAAACTTTGTTTTGTATCTGTGCATATACACACCTTGGACTGGTAGCAAAGTGAAGGTGCAAATGAATGAAATTCAAGGAATGCTCAATGATTTTCTGTGCTTCTGGTTTAGGTCAGTCCCAGCTCCCACCCAAGGTGCCGGAGGTTCCACAATTCCCGGGGCAGGAGGGCCTCCTCCTCCACCCAATGTGACCAGTAACAGAAGATTGCAGCAAACACAAGCTCGGGTCGATGAGGTGAGCTGCACACAACCAGGGCACTGATGAGATTTTATTTTTTAAGATGATTAAATGACTGTTTGCCCAGCTAAAGATCCTGTCACCTTTACTCAACTGAAGTCGGGGGCGGGTCGTCTATGGAATGAGATTTACATGAGATAAGCTTTTTAATAGGCAGATTGCAGAAGAGCTCATTCATAATCTTTATACCCCAACACCTCTGCTCACAAAACAAGTGTGACTTAGATGTTACCTCTGTCATTGTTTGCAAATAGCCAATATAAATATAAACCCTTTCTGGGATTATAAAGACATAGGCCTTGCCCCTGCAAACTATTCCTTGTGGGAAGGACCCTGTGTCTGAAAGCCTGGGTTAGTTTCCAGGGTCAGGGCTGTAGTTAGCAATAAGGGCTCTATTTAATTTGTTTGGTTACTATTTAAAACTAAATTCAGGCAAAGACAAACAGTTGAGCACGTCCACAGAGCAATAGCTCCAAGAAGTCCCCAGCTACTTTTTGAATGATTGTTCAGTATGAAACCTAGTTCCAGCATGGATTCCCTCTTCACTGGGGTGATAATTCCCCTTAACAGTCTTACTCCTTGTCACGGATCCACAGGATCAGTGCTATGACCCCTGCTTTGGAACAGCCTCTGGGAGGACCCCTTCAGTGAGCCAGACCACCTAGGGGTCTCACTCTTCCTTGAGGGTAAGTCACATGGCTTCGCTGTCTCCGTAGCCTTGACTTCTGGGCCTTCAGCAGTCCTGCTTCCCACCATGAACTCCTTTCAGCGAGTTCCACTGAGACGGACCTCTAAGAGAGATTGGTAAATCTTAGGGAGCAGCGCCTCTCCGACAGCATCTTCAGTGACCTTCATGCAGTGTTGTCAAAACAGAAAGGTTTATTAGTCAACAGGAACCTAGCATAGAAAGTCCTTGGTTAGCATAGAGAAAAGAAAGTGGCTCTGGGCTAATCACAGTGGACCATGTTGTTAAAGTGGTGTGTCCCCCATGGCTCTTGCTCTGAGTCTGTACCCTCTTGTTCAAGTTCCCAGGCCAGTCCTACCTGGACCCTCCTCAGTCCTTTGTTCTCCAGTTGGTCAAACACAGCTGGCTTCCTACAGGGAAGGGGAGTGAACCATCCATGGTGATTAGTTGCTAGGTAGCAAATAAAAAATAAATATATGGAGATATACCTATCTCATAGAGCTGGAAGGGCCCCCGAAGGGTCATCGAGTCCAGCCCCCTGCCTTCACTAGCAGGACCAATGTTGCCCCAGATCCCTAAGTGGCCCCCTCAAGGATTGAACTCACAACCCTGGGTTTAGTACGGCAATGCTCAAACCACTGAGCTATCCCTCCCCCATATCACAAGGTTTGGCTTTGCTATTGTTTTCATGGATTCCCCAATGATATGGGCCAAACTCAAGACACCTAGGTGCCATTGACACCTTCGTCATAGCCTGCCCAAGAATAAAGAACCTTCTCTCATGATTCATACAAATATTACAGAAAATTCCCACTCAGTCACACTCATCATGCCAGCATTCATTTACCACCATATTCACTGAACTAGTGAAGCTAATCCTGGGTGCAACCCATCCAGCTAATCTTGGGGTTTAATCATGGATGAGCTACTGACTTGCAGTGTGGCCAGTTATGTAGTGCAGACGTTAGATGTGTGTACTAAGTACAGTACGCTGAAGACTTCCTAGGCCATGGTCTATTACCTAACTGAACACCACATAGTGAGGAACAACTAGTTGTATAGAACTCTCTCTTGCTCTCTGTGGATCCTTAATGCCAATTCAGATGTACAAACACCAGAAAATATCCATTCAACTAGTGTTGGGATTGTCCCCAAATGCACCTTACAAGTATAGGAAAGATGTTTACAGAAATCATCCAACCTGAGCTCCTCATTATACATATAATTAATGTTATATTTTAGACAGAGTTTGCCTCCTTTAGAACCTTCTTCAGCTTCATGTCCTGGATGCTCCTCTGCTGGTATTTGGGGCAGATCAGAATAGCGTCCAGATACAGAAAAGGCTAGGCCCAATTCTTCTCTCCCATTGGTTTTACAACAGTGTAATTGCATTTACCTTAATGGAGTGACTTCTCATTCTCACTGTGGAAAGTGAGAAGAGAATCAGGTCCACTGTGTCTCAGCCTCTGGTGGGACCCTACCTCTGGTCAGAATCATAAAATAAACTTCTCTACCCAAGTAGACTGCATCATGAGGGTGCTGTGAGCATTTACGTGGCTCAGCATCAAAGCAAATGGCCCTCCTTGGGAGGTGAAATATGATTATTTTATTGCTTAAACGGAGCTACTTCAAACGCACTAATGGGGTTCTTCAAGCAGGAGAATGGAAATAGGTTCCAATAATAGACTGGCCAAACCAAAAGCCTAGAACTCTCTGAAATTCTGAAGACCTGGTTCTGAACTTTGTGGCCTGAGACACACTTTAGTTCTGATATGTTTAACTCAGGCCTACAGAAGTCAGCTTCATAGTGATGAGGAGTTTGAATGGAGAGGCAGAATCAGGCCAATTGTCAGGGAAGTCACTACCTGGTGAGTCTGGTAAGTGGACAGCAGGTGACCATCAATCCCAGGGTGCACTTGAAATGTCCAGGTTCACTTCCATGATTAGTTCAGACTTGAGGGATAGAAGTTGCTGTAGGTTGGTTGTGCAGAGGAGACATGTAAGGGAGCAGGCAGAACTCACGTTTTATGTGGTGCGGGGAGCTCAGCCAATGGTTAACACACAGGCTGACTAGAATCAAGGATGCAAAACTCTATTGGGATTTTCAGGAATAGGATATATGTATCAAGCCAGATCCCTTGAATTTAATGGAACTGTGTTGATTTCCACATCTGAGGATCTGACTCATCATGCTTTTCTTTTATCTTGCCCACTTTACTGCAGTCTTTTCCTAGGAAATGTTTTTGTTTCAGTGTGTCTTGTGGCAAAGCATCCTTTAGGTGGCACCAAACACTTACACTATGGAAATCCAGCAGAGAAGCTATGGTTTTACTACAGTGCCATTTAATTTCACAAGGATGGGAACAAAACTTCACTTGCGAGTAGATATGAAATCTCACAGACTTCAGTGAGGCCAGGATTTCACACGTAGAGCCTAATTCTGCTCCCATTGGAAGATAATGGGAGTTTTGCTTTTGACTTCAATGGGAGCAGGACTGGACCCACTATCTTTTGTTTTCTCTTGTACATAAATACAAGATGCATCTTATAACTAATCCAGCATGTAGGGTTTCACTGTTTTCACTGTGTCCAAAGTGTGTGTTTGACTCTAGTTTTTTACTGCTAATTATTATTATTCTGAACAGATTGAATTAGATTAAGTACAACTGAAATAGTCTGCAGTATTAATAATTGATAAAGAATTGCAAGCCAGTCTCACATTTACTGCTGCCATAAGTGAGCACAACTTTATTGACTTCAACAGAGGCTGTGCCTACATAAGCTGTTGATGAAGTTGGATCAGGATTTCTGTTTTTAAGCATTAATTGGCTACAAATGCCCAATCAATGTAAATATATTTCAATATGTATAAAATAACTGAATTACTGTGCCTTTCCCAGTACCTTCTGTGTGTCTCTTCCAATCTATGCTCTTTTGGGCATCAGGCCCATGCTGGTCTCCATGGTGAAATTAACAAAGACAAGAGTTTTTCTATGCAAAATGTTCTCCCCTCTTCCAATACCAAATAGGATTTCAGACTACAGTTGGAAGATCATCTTGTCTGAGAAGGAGCTCATAGGTTGTGGTAGCTCCTATTAGAAGTTCTTATCAAGCCTACTTCTATAGTTATGATAGGGCAACTATATTGTTAAGTCATCAGCAATGAAAACAATAGTTTTAGGCTTGTGTTCCTAACCAGCACTATGAGCTAGCACATACTTCAAATGTGCTGGTGTCTGCTCCGTGATAGGTACGTCAGCCAGTTCCCTGTGACAATAGCAAAGCAGCTAACTGGGTTAAAGCACCAGTGCATGTTCCTCTAAAAAACTTCATGGAAATAACTAGAGTACATTTTAATGTCTTAGTATTTTATAGTCTGTAAGGACACTTGAACTCAGCATGATTATGTGCACCTTACTGTCTATCTAGGGCTCCCAGGATAAGTTTGAGTAGCCCCCATATAGAGGAATTGTCTATATAACAGCAAGCCATAATTTTTACCTTGATAGCAAAGGGACCCTTCCCACTCACCATGATATGTCAGTCCTATGAATACAGCCTTTCCATGTATAGAGTGTGCTAACTGAGGGTTATCTTTTCAGGTGGTGGACATCATGCGAGTGAATGTAGACAAGGTTCTAGAAAGAGACCAAAAGCTTTCAGAGCTTGACAACCGGGCAGATGCATTACAAGCTGGTGCCTCACAGTTTGAAACTAGTGCAGCCAAATTGAAGAGAAAATACTGGTGGAAAAATTGCAAGGTAAAGAGGATAGGTATCTCTTGTTAAATCTGCCACATGTTAATTGTTTACTTTCACTTTGTTTTAATGAGCCCTTGTAACAGTAGGTTGACTTTAAATGACCCTTTTTCTTAATGCTGAAAAGTAAGATATGTTACTCTTTAAACCAGTAGGATAGTCTTTGGAAGCTATAGTGACTTTGAATAGAGATAGACTTAACCTACACTGTGGCTCAGAGAACCACAGATCTTTGTGCTATATGAAATTTGAATCATAATTATGAGGCTTCAGCCAATTTCTGGAGACAGGAATGAGAGAACATAGGAATTAAAATACAGAATCAATCCAGTGATCCATCTAGCCCAGTATCCTGCCTCTGAAACTGTCTAGCACTGGCAGCTTCAAAAGAAGGTACAAGAAACCCTGCAATAGGCAGTTATGAAATAAGCTTTCCCAAGGGAAAGTTTCTTTCTAACTTCCCCCAAATAATTAGAAGTTGGCTTCTATACTGAAGTTTGAGCAGTTATAGCCCTTCCAAAGCTCTTGTTAAGTGTCAATAGTTACTATCTTAACTCCAGCCAACTTTTGGATTTCACAAACTCTCTAGAACATTTTGTAAAAGTTGGGGGTTTCATAAGTTTTTAGAATGTGTTTTGTTTTTGCAAGAATTTCCCACCGCACCCTCATCTCACATAATTCAAACCCAACTGTTTCTGTGGGGAAAATTGTTTAATATAAAAATCTAAGTGTGAGAGCATGTGACACGAAAACTGAAGAAATTGATACAACATGCGAAAACCTCAGCCCAATAAAAATACACAATAAACACAACACAATAAAAATACACTTGAAAACATGCACAAAGCCAGTATCTGCATAGCATACATGAAGAGTGCGGTGGAAGAGCCTTTCTCTCCTTGTGGGGATTGATGAACCTCTTTCTCCTTCATGGAGGTAAGCTTCTGGAGGAGGAAGCCACCGGACCCAGGGCCTTCTCAGGCCACCATGGGAAATAAAGGAAGAAGAGAATCTCTTCAGCAGGGCCAGATTAAGGCTAAGCAAAGATTGAATTCACCAAAATCTTGCCCCTAACCCTCAACAGACTCATCCTCTCCCTTGAACAAGGAAGACCCCTCTTCCTTCCCATCCTGAAACCACCTACTCCTCCACTCCAGTATTATCCTTTCCAACCCCCACCCCATAGCCCTCCTTCTCCCTGTACCCATGCCAAACACACATCCATATGCCTCCCCAGTGCAAGCCCTAACCCAGTTGCCTGGATTCATTTCTATCTCCCCTAGAAACCTGTGGTGCTACTGGCAATTCACCTCCTTCCCAAGTAAGACCAGCTGTCTCCAGGGCTGGATCCTGACCCCTACCCTGACCCCCCAGGTCCTCCCTGCTCCGCCTGAAAAGAAAGTAAAGTGAAGAAAGCTTCCAGACTTCAGGAGCCAGAGGACGAGTAGAGGGAGAGAAATGGCCAGTACCAATTGTTGGCTCTTCCTTCCTGTCACACATTGGGGCCCATCTTGACTCTCACAAAGTATGTGCTTTTCAATCATGTTGGCTAATCCAGTATTTTACCATGATTAAAAGCCCTGTTGAGATACTGGTGAATACATCTGAAGCCATATTAGCTGGCCACGTTGTAACTTAGGCTACAACACAGCCAGCGAACACAGCTGCAAACGTGTTAGCCTGTATCTTAACAGATGTGCTCTCTCTCTCAGATTGTCTCAGTTCTAGGAAATGCTACATTTGGGGCCTATAAAAATTGATTACAGGGTGTCTGTGCAAAGACTAAGAACAGTGGGACAGAGTGAACAGCCCACCTAAAGGCAAAACCAGGAGCGACCTTTTACAATGCAAAGACCTCATTTTTCTTTCTTTAACTCTCTTTATAGATGATGATCATCCTTGGTGTAGTATGTGCAGTCATTCTTATTGTAATTATAAGTAAGTAATTCATTTTTTATTTACAATCTAAATAGCTCTGTGATTTCCAATGTCATGTGGAAGAAAATAAGACATTTAGGAAGATAGTCGGGCTGTGAATATTCCCTTCAAGTATCCTGCTGTTATAAGGAGATATACTGTGAATTTCACTGAACATTAATTGACTGTGGGTTGGAAACATCCGAGTTTTAATGGCACCCACTCTGTTGTATTACATAGTTTCTCCCAGTTTAAATGTCACCATTTCAGGAGTAGGTAAACTTTTATGCAATCTCAAAGAGCTTCAACCCATCTCTCATTAAAATCCATGACACAAACCCTATTTACATTAGTGGGAGAAGACTCAGTCCTGTAAATTAACTTACTGTTATAGAATCTGGACAGCAGGCCAAATTTTAAGGTACATGGGGTGCCTAGTGTGATTTTTGAAAAGTGCCAGTCAATGGCAGTTAAGCATGTAGGTGCTTTTGAAAATCCCACGAGGTGCCTATCTGCATCTTTAGATATTTAAAACCTGGCCTAAAGCTGCCTTGAGTTCTCGGTTACACAGGGAGTGTCTTGTATTCCACATATCTATATAATACCTGGAAATAGAGTATGAACAACGGGTCACAATCGTATAGGCGGCAAAGCAGAGATCTCATAACAGGACTCTGTGTTCAGATTTCATACACAAGTAGAGACATTAGTATCAGAAAGGAAGGATTCCAAAGTCTTTTCCTTTTTCATATATAACTCTATGTGTTAGCAACAGCTGTTATGAATGAAGTTGTTTCTTTTATGTAACTTTAATATGGCACTAGATATTAAAACTGGGGGTTTGTTCAGTCAGACAATACTGCCAGTAATCCAAAAGAGATTTAACAGCAAGTTGTGTTATGGGCATGTACTAATACCTTCTTCTCAGATTACCTACTTCACCTTCAGTCTGTTTATGTTTGCTTCTGTTATACTTACAAATGATCAGTAAACATGAGTTAGGTACATGATGTAATGTATGAGTTATATAAAAGCTGGCACCAATGTGACCCAGAATGATTTTTGGGGTTTCATAATTCTGAAGCTACAAGAATGGAAATGGTAGCACAGGTAGTGGAGGCTTAACCATGCCAAGTATGTGCCCACTGGTTCAGTGCGTTTGTACTCGACACACCTAAGCCATGCCTCTGCTACCGCGACTACATTGCTATTTATACTCGCGCTAGCGCAGAGAGAGCTAGCACGAGTATGTGTACGCGAGCATGGGATTCACACCCCTAGCTCGTAGTGTCAACATAGGCTATGATTTGAGGTTGTTTATGTAATTGTTAGGCCTAGTGCAATACTTGAGAGAATCAATGCTTTAAGGCTCAGGGGCATACATTTTTTCATAAATACTTCTTTGCACTCCAGGTTGTTGTTGTTTCCATTCCAGTACCGCTTAGAAGTCTCAACTTACTTTAGGACCCCACTGTGCTAGGCACTGTACATACACATAGTGAGAGACAATCCAAGCCCCAAAGAGATATCAATCTAAATAGACAAATCAGATAGGGGTGGGAGAAAGGAAAATATTATCCTCATTTCACAGATTGAGAACTGAGGGGCAGAGAAATTAGGCCCTGATTCAGAACAGCATCCCTATTCAGGACAGCACTTAAGCATCTACTTAAATCCCATTGAAATCCATGGGATTTAAGCACTTGCTTAAAATTAAGTGTGTTCTTAAGTGCTGTCCTGAATAGGGACCTAAGTGACTTCTCTGGTGCCTTAAAGCACAGTGTCTGGTGCGGTCACATCCATTTCACTGGGCTAAATTTTGCTGTGTAATTAGAGCTTTATCAGGCTATGATTGAAATTGATTGGAGTGGAGCCCTTGATTTTAATGAAGACAGGATCACACCTTCAGTGATTTACCCAGCACATTTATCCTGTAGCTCAGACTACCACCTTTTCCAGAGCTGCCCATTCCCAGACATTGGGGTACCAAATACAAGTTGTTATTGTAATAACACCACAGTGTTCCTTAGGCAGGGCTGTGCTAATGTGCTTGCCTGTTCTCTGACCGCATATGCTCATGTCTGTGGACTGAAGTCCAGTGTTAACTATATGATAACATCTGTTGTTTTCTTTTTCCTTCTTTCCTTCCTAGTTTATTTCTGCACTTGAAAAAGCAACGAGGGGAAGGCTTGGCATGGCTTGGTTCATCTTTTCTGATGTTCTCTTATTGAACTCTGCTTTTTAATTCCTGGTGTCTTGGGGAGTTTTGCCTGTAATAATCCGTAAGCATTCAGTGTAGTGTGTTTGGTATTATGCTGTTTCCACATGAAACTGTACCAGCTAAATACTGCCAAGTAATTCCATGCGTTGTCTTATCGTTGAGTCTTAAAATGCATCCACAATGACCTTCAGAAACTGTAATATATGAAAAGCATCCTAAACTTTTCAGAATCATAAGAGAGCAGTTATGGGGAAAGTCCTTACTTTAAAAGGACACTGTCATGTAGTTTAGGCCCAAAATTAAGATTTTTATTAAATAGTAGGGCCAAAATCGTCAAACCTGGGGGCCTAAATTAGGCTTCAAAATCTATATCTAAACACACAAATAAACATGGCCTGATTCATCTAGAGCACCTGCTGATTCTGTTTTAGTCAATGGGAGCTGCAGATGTTTAACGAATTTGAATGTCAAATTACTTGTATTTAGGTGTCTAAAGATGGACTCTGGAGCCTAATTTTAGGCATCCAGATTTGAAACTATTTGGTTTAGGTTCTGTACAACAATAGGAATGCTTTCATGGATTTAAACTTTCCATTGGGTTGTTTCCTATATGAACCCTGTGGCAGCATGCTAGTGTATGAGAACCGGAAGGAGAACCGGATGAGAAGCAAGAATGACACCGACAAGAAAACAAACATCATAAATAACCAAACAAACTTAGATCGTTAATAAGCCAAGATGGCAGCCCTGAGATTTATGGTTAATGTATGGCACTTGAACCCCAGTTCTGCAAACACTCATGCCCATGTTTAACTTGAAGCACATGAGTAATCTTACTGAAGTCAGGGGGCTCTGCACACTTGCAGGGATATGCCCATATGCATCAATTTTCAGGATTGGGGGCCTTTTCCCATGGAATCTCACCAAATGAACCATTTGAAAATCAATCAGTGGGAGATTGTGGGTGAGAATTGTGGCGGAGAGGACCCATTAAAGGACAATTCTTTTATAAAGTGGTCCATGGAATGAAAATGTCACAGAACTGCTGATCTGAGGCATTGTTATTAGTAACACAAGTAAGGCAATCTATATAAGTCTTAAACTGACAGCATCCCATTTTTAAAGGGGCTCTGTTGAGATATTTTTTATACTTTTTTAAAACTCACTGTTTATATTCTGTTTACAATGGCCCTTGTTGATTATGGAAGTCTGAAACTGAAATAGATTTTCATTTCAAATTTTTTCCCATTGTCCACACACACACAATGGCCTGTTGTTATAGAGTTGCTCACAAGTGGTGAGCTTCTGGCTTTGTATTAGGATTTTTTAAGCACTGAATAATTTGTTTAGAAGAGGGAGGGAATACTATCCAGAGAGAATTATATTGGTTTTTGTTTTCAAACAAATGTAACAAATACAAATAAAGATGTGTCAAATTTGCGGCCTAATGATCCTGACAGGGTCCATGTAGAGTGATAACTGATAACTTTTCTGCAGGATTTTGAAAGGGTAATTGTTGGAATAAATACCCGAAGAAATATTTGTTTTTTTGTTTTTATCTTTGGCTGCCATAGTCAAAATTTGCAAATGTATTGATACACCTATAAGTATTCTCATTGTAAACCACCATTAAATATGGTGTTAGAGAAAACCCAAAACAGATAGTTAAGCCAATCAGTATATATACACTAATGTGACATTGTAATGGACATATATACAAATTGTACTTAAACAGAATTCTGAAGAGAAAATAATGGCTAGTTGAAAGGCTCTAGTTACTTTATTGGTTGCTGTCTATTTATTGCTTTATTTTTACATGTTCCATATGACATAGAGAAATAGCAGATGCCCACAGCCTTAATGAAATGGAAATGTCATTTTGAAAGCTACTGATGTATTACTGGTCTTAATGATATGTCCTGCTTACTTCAATCTTGTGAGGGAATAAATGCACAAACTCCAAAAGCTCATTGACTAGGGATAGAACGTTTGTTTACTCTAAAGTAATTAAGGGCCTGATCTTGTGAGGTGCTGAGTGCCATTCCCATTGACTTGGCAGCCTGCAGGATAGGGGACTTGCAGAAAAAGGCTAAGCAGTCCAACTTGAAAACTTTTTTTTAACCAGCAAAACAATTGTCTGGCTCTTGTAAAAAATAATTGCCACTCAAACATTTAATAGTACATTACTCCCTATGTAAACTGATTTATTTCCATGAGACTACTAAAAGCTTGTATAGAGGAGGGAAATTTGCACTAGTGTAATTATGTCTATGTAGTTATACTAGTGAAAACCCTAATGCAGCCACACTGCCTTGGTGCAAAATGTGGCTTGCACTGGTGCAGAACATCTACACTGAGAGTAGTTAAATAGGGGAAACCCCCCATCCTGTATACACAGGCCTAAATTACTGCTCATTGTGAGTAAGGATAGCAGAATTAGCCTCTCTAGGTTCTCAACCAGGGGTACACATACCCCTGGGGTACGCAGAGGTCTTCCCCGGGGTACATCAGTTCATCTAGATATTTGCCTAGTTTTACAACAGGCTACATAAAAAGAACTCATGATGTCAGTACAAACTAAAATTTCATATGGACAATGACTTGTTTATACTGCTCTCTATATAAGGCTACGATTTTGGCATGGACAGGATGCAGGCAATAAATAAAATCATGGAAAAGTACACAGGGCTAGCGTTTGGGGATAGCAAGCAGGGCAATTGCCCAAGGTCCCATGCCACAGGGGGCCCTGCAAAGCTAAATTATGGGCAGCAGGGCTCGGGCTTTGGCTTCACAAGTGAAAAACAGGCTCACGTGTCACTCTGAAATGTAAGTACAATATTTATATTCCAATCAATATATTTTATAATTATATGGTAAAAAATGAGAAAGTAACCATTTTTCAGTAATAGTGTGGCTGTGACACTTCTGTATTTTTATGTCTGATTCTGTAAGCAAGTAGTTTTTAAGTGAAGTGAAACTTGGGGTACTCAAGACAAATCAGCCTCCTGAAAGGGGTATAGGTCTGGAAAGGTTGAGAACCACTACTCTAGGCAAAGCTATAAATCTAAAGGGTAACAAATCCCAACTAGGGACGGAACCAAAGTAGGAACTTTATGGGAGGGTGGAAAAGGGGAGTTGGTGTTCCCGGGTAGCTCATGCACATTGTAAATCCCACTAGAAAATCCTGACTGACTTGTCTTTCCAGGATTGCAGAATGTGCACTCGCTCTCCTTTCGGGCCTTCTGTGGAGTCTTGCATCTCTTAAGTAGTGTACTGTAATGTGGATCATTGCTAGAGCTCAGAGCTTATCTACAAGGGGAGAAATTAACCAGCTTAGCTATTTTGGAATGACTGCTATAGCTATTCAGGTATAATTTAGCTATTCTGGAATAACTCCCCAAGGTGGACCATCTGTTCCAGAAGAAAAGTGATTTATTCCTAAATAATTACTTAGCTTTGAAAGTGGAGTAATTATTCTGGAATAAAGTCATTTTTTATTTTGGATTAGAGTGAACCCCTGGGCAGATACTCTGGAATAGCTATGCCGATTAGTTTCCCCACATAGAGAAGCCGTCAGCAAATAATTCACAGTGAACAGTTTATCCACCAAATGTCACCTCTTATGTCTTGCAAAATGCCTGCAAACAGATTAAAATGTCCTCACCTTTGGTAATTGAATGTATTAAATGAATGTTTTTAAATCTATGGATTCATCATGAATAAGTCACTTGTGAGTATTTGACCCTTGCTATTTGTGCTGTACTGGCTAGTTGTGATTGGTAAGATTAGTCGCACAGCAATGTTTCTAGTCCATGACTGGATGAGTGAGCAAGCACCTCCTTCCCTGCCCAGCTCATCTTCACAGCTTACAGAGAGGGACTGCTGAATGGCTTCCAAATGGGGGGATGAAGTTGCTCAGTCGGTGGTAACATGGAACTGTGAAATGCTATATTCTTCTGTATTGTGGAACCCTGTAGCTGTAGCGGGGTGCAGGTTACAATCTAATAAGATATAAAACAAAAAACCCACCGCACCCACCAAACCACAGTTGCACATCTCATTAGTGTTGGAGCCATGGGGTTTTTTTTCTACTCACCGTGTCTTTAAAAAAAAGAAATTTAAATTTAAAATATAAGTCAACCCAGAACTACAGCTGCCTATGAGAACGTCCAATAAGTGTTATGTATGAGCAAGGATAAGTTATTACTGGTTAGAGTGTAAAGGGCCCAGTTATGATTGCTCTAGCACATATGTGCACGGGTGGGGCTGGTAAAAGGGTTCATGGGGCACTTCTCCCCCATCCACACCCCAGCAATTCCACATAGGAGGCAGCATTTATTTGGCTGTTTGTGAGGGTCACCACCTTGGGGATTGAAGTGAGGAACTCCAGTTCTGAACGTATGAGTCTGTACAGTTTAAGCTAAAGAGTCAGGCTCTGTGACTGACCATTGTATCAAACTCTCATCTTCTGGGGATCAGGCAGAGGGGGACTTGTAACACATGTTGACCCTGACCATTGGATTACACATGCACAACACTGAAGACCAACTAACACTGTTAGCAGGGTACACCCAGGGCCAGCTCTAGGCACCAGCTAAGGAAGCAGGTGCCTGGGGTGGCAAATCTGAAGGGGCGGCACTCTGTCCGTTCATGGGGCAGCACTCCGGGTTTTTTTTTCTTTTCTTCTTCGGCGGCAGTTTGGCAGCAGCTTTTTCATTTTTCCTTCTTCAGTGGCACTTCAGCGGCAGCTTTTTCTTTTTTTCTTCTTCGGCGGCAGTTTGGCGGCAGCTTTTTTATTTCTTCTTTTTCGGTGGCACTGCTGCGGCTGCTTTTTTTTTTTTTTTTTTTTTTGCTTTGCTTCGCCACTTGGGACAGCAAAAAGGTAGAGCCGGCCCTGGGTACACCACACCAGAGGGTGGATGGCTGAGGAGGGGTGTGGCCAGGGACCCTTCCCTTACTACCATGCACCTGTTACAGCAGCTCTGCCCCTATTCCATAGCTGTTCCAGGGGGTGCCATTGAAGCTGTTCCAGTTATTACTCCAGTAGTGGTACCTGCTCCTATTCTGCACAGACATAATATTTCCAAGGATCCCTGCTTGGGCATTTTACTTTCTCCCCTTCTAACACAACTCTCCTTGCTTTATTTTGGCACTAAAATATAATATATGGTATGTAAAATGTGAGTGAGTTAACATTGCTCTGGGAACCCAAACCTTTGCACTTCTGACTTGTTTATATAAACATGTTGCTATAACATAGGTTTCTTCACTTAATAGTATTAGGCAAGGGTACTGTCAACACGTTGTAAGTGGCATAATTTAAAAAAATCTTGTAAAGATCCGAACTATAAATAGGTCTTAGTCCTATGGGGCCAGTGCTAAAGACACTGTTTAATTATTTTTAAAGCTGGCATTTGTAATTCCTTGGGATCTTGTATGATGTTAATCCTATAGCAGTTCAAGGCTGATGAGGTCTTTTCTAAGCAGGCAGAGCTCTTGGCACTTTTTCTTTTTTTAAACCAAGGTCTGGAATGAGTGATTAAAATACCTGCAATGAGTGAAAACACTGTAATAATTACAGTAGGAAAGAAATACAAAAATTAAAATCCAGTACATGTCTAGCTTGACAGTAAGGGGAATTCCTACAAACCTATTAGCAGTCTAGCTCTGCTCCTGATGTGTGCTGTCGTTTGCATGATAGAAGTTGTATTAAGCTCAAATTACAATTTCTTTTTTCAGTGCTATCATTTTAGGGCAAGATTGTGGCGTTAAGCCACTATCCTTATTCGGGTGGCAGGTAAGTAGGGGCTATGAAATGGTGCTTTATCCCAGAAGTATATCTGCTATGGCAGGCAGAATGCCTCCAGGAACTCTTTGGGAGTATTGGCCTCAGTGGCCCCTTCTTCACCCTTTTACAGGGTGAATTGGCCTCTCTTCCACCCACATGCTAACCTAGCTCTTCTAACCAATGAGAGAGGTGTGTGCGTATAGTCCCACCCTCTCCCTTACTCCCCTCTTTGAGGATCTAGGTCCATGCTCTGCATTAGGAGCTCTATCTTACCAGTTGCTAGGCACACTGGCTCTATCCAATATTAAGACTATGATTCCACCTGTCCTTGGGCACAGGCGTGTCTCCTATCACCTGTGCAGGGGTATAGGGCTTTAATCCAATGCTCATTGAAGTCAATGGAAAAATTTCCCATTGAGCTTAGTAGCCATTGAATCAGGCCATACAGAGGAAGTGGAAGCTCTTTGTACTTTCCCTCCCTTTGTCACCACACAGAATTGGGCACAGTGCAACTCTAACTGTATTCATTTTAAAAGCCTATAGTTTAACTAGCTCTGTACAGAAAAATAATTGTCAGCATTCTTCAAAGAGTGTTCCCTACACAGGCACTGCACTAGAATTTGTAAAGGAACAAAGCAACAACACTCAGAAATCATTCTTTCCTCCAAATTGCCTTTCCCAGAAACACTTCCCATTCCATTTCAAAAAAGGTTCTTTCTACAACTAATTTCCTGTCTATAATTCATGAAAGCAGTTCTTCGCTGATGCGCTGAGTGGCTTTATTTCTCAGCTGTGAACCAGTGGACTCCCTACTTTAAACACACACAGATCTAAGCCTCCCAAGGAGCTTACTTTTTTTTTTCTGTTGTGCTAACGTTGAAAAGCTACATCTGACAATAAAATGGAAAACCTAAAAAAACTGTGACAGTCTAGTTACATGCAGTTTTGCTGGAGTAAACACTTGGTTATTCAACAATGAGTCATTTCTGCAGTAACCTCATTCTGTCATGACTTTATCACATGCACTTGCTCGCCAAAGCAACAGAGCCAAATGCTGCACTCTTTTAAAACATGAAAACATTCTTGTAGCTAATTCATAATTCTCAAGTAAAATAGTGAAGCCTTTGTAAGTTCCATAAGCGTAACAGAGCAATGTGGCCTTCAAAGGGAAAACACTTCAGAGGATATTACAAATAATTATGAAAAAGTCTGCTCACTCTTTAGCTCTTACCCCATTTTCCTGCTTCCCTGCTACCTCCACTCCCCATTAGGGTAACCAGATGTCCCGATTTTAGGGGCTTTGTCTTATCTAGGACCCTATTACCCCCACATAGAACCCTATTGCCTCCCACCACCACCACCCCCTTGTCCCAATTTTTCACACTTGCTATCTGGTCACCCTAACCCAAATACTCTTCGTTCCCCATCTTCATCAAAAGCAAATGAAGATAATTCAAATTTCTGCTTTTGGAGCATATTGTGTAGGGGCAGAGTGCGTTCAAGAGTGCGTTGGCCTAGCTTCACTCCCATTGCACAGGAGTTCCCTGAATGGGTGTTTCACCATTCACTTCAGTGGAAGCAGGGTTGGGCCCATGCTGAGCCCTTTAGAAAACTCCACCCATAATGCCTTCAAGTCTTCAAACTGGTTTCTTATTGGTCCTATGAGTGGGATAAAGGGCAGAATATGGTCCTGCACCTTTGGTTATCCAGCCACTTTTGCTAAACCATTCAGCACATCCTGAATTATTACATGGTCATTTTAATTGGCCTTTTAGTGCCGCGAATAACAGACCAATCATCAACATTGACAGAAGAGGGAGTAAACCGCACAATGATGGCACAGTAATGATAGCACAATAAGGGCAAGGTACTAAACTGGGATGAGCTGTGAACGTCAATGACATGAGTAAAATAAAGCAAATGGAATTTAAAAAAACTGACGGTTATTGAATGATTTTGTAGCTGGACTATACATCAGCGCACCTCACCTACATAAATACAGGGTTCTTGCTGCATGGTTTAAGTCTCAGTCACATAAAAGGGTCTGGTGTATAATATAGTGGGCACCATTCAAAACAGCCATTAGTGCAAATAGGAGATGAATTTACCTCCTCAGCATTTGCCATTTAAAGCATAGGAATATGAGAAATATTGCAGTAAAGTGAAATATTGCAGTGTGATAATTGTATTTTTTTTAAAGCTACTCATTTTGTGTCTAGAAAGCAAAGCCATGCATTTGCTGTTTGAATTCCAGCAGTGCCCTAAGGCCCCAATGAAGATCAGGGCTACATTGTGGTCAGTGCTATACAAATGCATATGAAAAGTCTCTGCCTCAAAAAGCTTACAAAACCTCAGTCTTCCAGGAATAGGAATCTGTTTTAGTTATAGAAGAATATTTTTTTTAACTACTAGTTCTGCTCCAACTTCTACACTTTTTTCCATTGCTAGTTTGCGACAATTTACCTCCATCAATCCATAGACCAAAGTTGGGGGAGGGGATGCTGATGGAGAAGAGTGGAAAAAACATGCATAGAATTAATTAATACCCCCAACATGCATATATGATCACTTGTTTTCTAGCATGTGTGGTGAAAAGAACTTGAAAGAGTTAAGAGCCTGGAATATTTTAATCCATCTTCTGAAGTTAGTTTTGTCAGCCAATAAATTGCATGTTTTTCTAAAAGAGAAACCAGTAACAACACCTGCTGTAATTTTCTGTCTGTGATCAGTAGGATATATTGGATTTAATGGACCCATGAATTTACAGATTCACAGCATGGCATTGCTTCCAGTGCTTTGGCTATTAATTATAGTATTGATCTGAAAGAATACAGCAGTTTTTTCATTTGTCACTGTATTGTTGGCTTAATCTGAGGGTTTAGCTGTAGGCTATAATTAAGATGGTCCTACCAAGTGTACAGGGAGACACTGATGTTTCAAATAATTAAGTACAGACTTTTATGGTGTTTTAGGGAAATTCAGGGTTCAAGGTAGAGACATAATAAGCATAGTGAGTTTGCATTTAGCTGTTGTTTTTTAAACCAAAGATCTGTTATGAAAGAGCTTGGTAGGCATAAGAAAATCCAAATATTTAGTTTCAAAATCCTATGTGTTCATGAAAAAATATTGCTGTAGTAAGACAGATATGATAAGCCTGACATGTTATTGTATGAGTTCTCTTCCTCCCCTCCTCCCCCACTAAAGAAGGGGATTAAAAATAACAAAGAAAATATGGAAGTGCCTGAGAAATGAGCACAAGTTTGCATAATACAAATCTGACTCATATTTTGGGGTGACAATTCCTATGATACCACCAATTGATTTTCAAAATGAATCACATCCACACAGGAATATTTTGTCTAGAAAATTATCTTAAGAATTTTGCCTTGCTGAAAGGATAGACCCTAACACCTGTCATTTAAGCTGTGGCTTGAACAATCCTCTTATCTGTGGAAAAAGATTTCCCAAGAGAAAGCAATTCTGTAGAATCTAAGCTTTTGTTTTGAGCCTTTATGGTCATAAAAATCACTTTCCAAATATGAAAGAGCAGATGTAGAGGGGGTCTGCTGCAAGCTGTCCCCAACCCTTGCTTAGGTTGACAACAATGAATTTATAATAAACTCCCATTTTTTTCCCCTTTAGAACTGGTATCTGTTGTATTTGGTGTAGTGTATACAAAACTACCCAGGTTTAATGCAGTGTTAATCAAGAAAGCAAATTTTATGGCCAGCTAAATAGTATTCTTTCATGCTTTTCATTTATGATCAAATGTATATAGAAGACCCAATCCTGTGAGGTGGAGAACATCACCTGAGTGGGGCTGACCACCTTCTGCACCCATTGAGTTCAGGGTGAGTAGAGGACCTGATTGAGAAAAGTACCCCTATTCAGGAAAGCACTTAAATATGTGCTGAACATTAAGCACATATTTAAGTGCCTGCCTGAATCAAGGTGAGAAGGATGTACGTGTACAATAGTTTAAACATAAAATAGTTAATTATGAATTGCATTGTGCTATTATACACCTACTTCAATAGCACCCAACCCTATATTAGCTGAATGCTAATAATCCTAAAGAATTTGTTTCCATATTAATAAATGTTGTCCCCCACTTAATCCATCAACCTCATGTGAGCTAGAATCCCATAGCCCCTGTAATCTTGGCAGGACAGAAAGAATATTGCCTATTACATTGCAATTGAACAGATTGCTTACGTAACTTTCTTAACCACTTAACTGATTTATTCTACACCCTCTGTGATATGCTTTTCCTGATATATTTATTTTTCCTTGTTCCCACTGACTTACTGGCAAGTAATTTAGATCACCATTTACCAACATAATGTTTGATTTGGCCCATAGTATTTTTAATCTGTGAAATATATCATCTCACACCAATACCGTGTGTGTTATGTAAAGAAAATGTGCAGCTTTTTCTGTTAGACTACCATTCTGAAAGTGCAAAAGAAAAGAAGTCAGCAGTGCTGTTTGGAAAAATTTTCTGTTCAATGACAACATAGGGCCAACTTCTGTAGTGCACTGTGGCCCCTTTGCACCATTCCAGCATGCAAAGGGACTTATAAAAAGGGTGAACCTATTACCCAGGGGATACCTTCAACAGCCTCTAGTGCAGGGGTAGGCAACCTATGGCACGTGTGCCGAAGGCGGCACGTGAGCTGATTTTCAGTGGCACTCACACTGCCCGGGTCCTGGCCACCGGTCTGGGGGGCTCTGCATTTTAATTTAATTTTAAATGAAGCTTCTTAAACATTTAAAAAACCTTATTTACATACAACATAGTTACATACAACAATAGTTTAGTTATATATTATAGACTTATAGAAAGATCTTCTAAAAACATTAAAATGCATTACTGGCACGCAAAACCTTAAATTAGCGTGAATAAATGAAGACTTGGCACACCACTTCTGAAAGGTTGCCGACCCCTGCTCTAGTGTAAGGGGCATATGCCAGGAATATGCCAGCAGTGTAATGGATATGGCCGGAGCATGCTACACTTTGGCTAGTCTCAGTTGCTATAACAGCCTCCATTTCAAGCCATTACAACTTAGAGCAGCCTCAAATTGTGTCAATGGTCTCCAGTACCTGGCCTATTGTTGCAATTCAGCTCTGAGGAAGGGAGGGAAAAATTATTTTCCTTTTTTGTATTTATTAAGCTTGTCAGCACATCTGGATAGTTTTGAGTAGTTTTGCCCTGCTGAATCATAAAGGCTCAATGTAGACATTGGTGTCCCGGCAATATATATCCTGCATCTCCAGTTGAAGGCTATTAGCACCAAAGTCCAGTCATCTTTGCACAGGAAATATTTATCATCTCCTTCCCCACATCCTCCCCAAGAGATACTAAGGGAAATTTCAGAATAGAAATATTATGTGAGAAATTAAGCTCAAGTCTCTCTTTCTGGGTGATCAGAAAAGAAAGAAATAGGCTTTGTATTTTAGACAGGTGATGAAAAAGTGAATGTCTCTCTTACCACCCCACTTCTCTATAAATGTTCTAGTTTTCTAAAAGGTTTTGTTGTATTGAATGTGGTGTTTGATAAATAAGAAGCAATTTCCACTAGACACAGATTCATACAGTAAACCACCCCCCAGTGCTGCCTGTGGGACACTGGTTTACCATAAAGATCAGGGCAGGCTGTGGCTGAAAATATTCCCTGACCTAGATTGGAAAAATGTATATTCACTTGGCCAAACTCTACCCTTGGATGTGCTCAAAAAAGCCCTGTGGAAGGCAATAAGAACTCTGAAGTGATGTAATCTGGCCCCTTGTCTTTTCTGTCCCATTAGTATGATCAGATTAGAGTCAAATTCGGTGCTGGTGCAAGAAACTGCATCCCCACCTACTTCAAAGAATTCCTACTGAAGTCAATAATTGCTTTGTGTACTAAGTTATACCTCATTAGGCCAGGTCTGTCTTTAAACCAAGATCTCTCTGCACATGTAGAGGGTGATCCTTTGCCTTCTAAAGTCATTGGAGAAGCTTCCATTTACTTCAGTGGTGAAGGAACAGGACCACAATACCTATTAAAGTCAATAAGGGTTTCACATGCATTACAAGCCTGATCTTGCACTCTTGAGGTTGGTGACAAAACTGTTGATGCCAGTGATACTGTATCGGGAGTGGGACAGAGCGAAGAGGACTCTTTTTGTATAGTTCAGTGGTCTGCTTTAAGTCACCAGTTGACAGGCCAGCACTCCTTAAACACTGCTGAAAAGTAATATGAGATTAAAAACACCTTTCTACCTCTACCCACTTAATCCATTGAGTGCTGTTTACCCTAACTAGTAGAATAACAGAAATAAGCATTCAGTTGCCATGTCTAGGAGAAACTGTATTTCTTAAAAGCCCTCACAGTAATGTTAATTTTTTTGTACTGCAGGTTAGAAAAGATCTCTGTGCTCTGAGTGGCATCACTCACTTTGTATACTCTACTGTACTGAGCAAACAATTGTTGTTTGTGCCGCTAAGAAACATTCGTCATGTCTTATCATAGCTATTTTGAAAAACTGTTGTAGAGACAATAATTTTTCTTTGATTGCTTTACCTGGAGGTCAGTGAAACTCCATTTCTGACTGAGAAATTATGCATGCAGACACTTTTGTTTATTTTGTTTTGGATGCTAAATTAGTGACATTGTTTACAAAGTTTGATATAACTGTACTTTTTGTGTATAGTGATTTCTGAAGTGGTAAATATATTTTCCAAGAGTACTGTATACATTTGTAACATGTATGTTTGTGCCAATAAATTTTTGTTTAAGATGTTTGTGTATGTTTTATATGCGCTATACACGTGATATTGCAGTCCCTTCCTTTTCTTTTGATTTAAAGGGTTCCTGGAATGCTGAAAGTAAGGCTCTGAAAATTCACATTAGATTTTAATCTATAGAATCTAATAGGGAAAGCTCTATTGCATAAATACCAATGTAGCAAACTGTGTGTGCAATCATATTTGGGGTGAAGAGAGATTGGAGGTAGTGACACAACCACCAGGTATTGTGGGTCAGGGAGAGCTGGGAGGAGAATACACTAATCTTGCAGCCACATGTATATATTATTTATTGCCCTTTCAATTGCAGAAGACTTTTTTTAACACATTGCATAGTTAGCCAGTGGATCCTATGGCCACAAAATATTATTGAGGCCAAGAGTTGAGCAGGATTCAGAAAGGACTGGACATTTATATAAAAGAAACGTTCCCTGGGCATAGGTTAAACCATAACTGTCTACTTCAGAATTTCTTGTACCTTCCACTGAAGCAGCTGATACTGGCCATTTTACAGGATACCAGACTGGATGGACCACTGGTCTGATCCAGGCTGGCAATTCCTATATTCCTCATTACTTGTTTAGTATCTGAACTCTTTGAAGGAGAAAGCAACAAGAGGATAGTAAACAAAGGAAAAAAATGCGTGGGCATATGTCCCCACCTTTCCTCCTCCTCCCAGGGATTGCACCTACCTTTTAAGTCATGGCACAGAGTATACACATCATAGTACCTCCTGCATAGTTCTGTTTCATCATTCATAGTGATGGGCACAATGCGCCATTACAGCTGGTTGAAATTTTTTGACCAAACCTTTTTTCAGAGGGGGAAAAAAAGCAGATTGGGTGAAACCAAATGTTTAGTGAATTTGTGTCAAAATCACTTAATTTTTTTCAGTGATAATAAAAAAATCTGAAAAAAACCCAAAGCATTCTTTTGACATTTTCAAAATGAAACATTTTGATTTTTGTTTGAAACAACTTTTAATAATTTCCTTTCATTTTATTAAAAACAATCAAAAACATTTTTAAAATGCTGAAATCAAACATACCACTTTACCCACAATGACTTTAATTGCCAGCTATCCAAAAAAAATCTATTATTCACCCAGCAAGTCTCCTACAAATCAGTTTAAAGTTTGCATTTGTAACAGGAAAAAAAAAAAAGCAGACAATGCCAAGATGTATCCTGGAAAGAATATACTTTATTTTAAAACTTGATTTTCACAGGAAAAGCTAGAATATCTAGCAATGAATATGGAGCAATACGGAGGGGAAAACCCAAAGGGAAGCATTAAAAAAAGGCAACTCAGGAAATGAATAAATGTATGTGCGCTGGAGTATGAGTGACTGTATGGGACAAACTATATGAAATGGTGGCTATGGATTTGGTTTTGATGCGCACGCAGGACTAAGGGTTAAAAGATGGGTCAGATTGCTGGTGTGACTAGGTGCAGCCCCACTGAAGTCAGCTGCGATGCCTAATTAAACCACAGGTAATTTGTCCCTATGGCCCATTTTCCCCTCACAAAGAACCTTATCAAACTATAAAATAAAACTTTTAAAGTACAGATGGGTTATATAAGGAGGAAATTCAAGTTAAGTTTATGGGCTTGGTAAAAGCCTCTCCTATACAGGTCGTATATAAATTGCACGCTGTTCAGCTAGCAGCTTTGGTATTATATGTGGAACTCTAGAGCAGGGGTCGGCAACCTTTCAGAAGTGGTGTGCCGAGTCTTCATTTATTCACTTTAATTTAAGGTTTCGCGTGCCAGTAATACATTTTAACGTTTTTAGAAGGTCTCTTTCTATAAGTCTATAATACACCTCTACCCCGATATAACACGAATTTGGATATAATATATGGAGATATACCTATCTCATAGAACTGGAAGGGACCCTGAAAGGTCATTGAGTCCAGCCCCCTGCCTTCACTAGCAGGACCAAGTACTGATTTTGCCCCAGATCCCTAAGTGGCCTCCTCAAGGATTAAACTCACAACCCTGGGTTTAGTAGGCCAATGCTCAAACCACTGAGCTATCCCTCCCCCAATGGTAACACAGTAAAGCAGTGCCCCGGGGGGGCGGTGCTGCGCACTCCGGTGGATCAAAGCAAGTTCGATATAACGCGGTTTCACCTATAATGCGGTAAGATTTTTTGGCTCCCGAGGACAGCGTTATATCGAGGTAGAGGTGTATATAACTAAACTGTTGTTGTATGTAAAGTAAATAAGGTTTCTAAAATGTTTAAGAAGCTTCATTTAAAATTAAATTAAAATGCAGAGCCCCCCGGACCGGTGGCCAGGACCCAGGCAGTGTGAGTGCCACTGACAATCAGCTCGCGTGCCGCCTTCGGCACGTGTGCCATAGGTTGCCTACCCCTGGTCTAGAGAAAGGAAAGAAATGGTGGAAACCACCCACCTGGAGAAGGATGCATATACTAGTTTCAACTGGATTCTTCAGGCACCAACAGACAAAGCAAGGGTTTTTGGATACGTAGCCTGGGTTTAAACTGGTCCATGGCCCTCTTCCTGGTCCACAGCAGGCCCCAATCCTTAGGGTAGGGTTGGAAGGACTGGGCCTGCCAGAATCCACGGTAGGGTTGGGGTTAACTCTGGTAAGCTTATTAGCATGCGTGCTGGTTCTTTTATTGTTTTTAATATGTTTTCTCTGTAATGCTCTTTACCTTAAAAATAAAATAGGCTTGCATAGGAAGTACTGCATGGTATCTTAGAACTGTTGACAATCACTCTGTCATCAGTTTCGGAAGAGAAAGCAAGCAGGTATCCTGGGGAAACCTGTCTGTGCTAGGAAATACAGAATGAAGGCTGGGAACTGTGTGGCTTCGAATATGCCAGTCAGAAGGGAGAGAGATGTAGGGCTTCCCCCAGAAAGGCAACAGCTGGGGAGCTGGAAGCCAAGAGTGGGTGCCCTTGCTGAACCACTATGGGGAAATACAAGTGAAGTTGCCCTGAACTGTGATGAGATCCATTCATCCTGGGTGTCTGTCACACACACGTCAAAATGGAAAGAGACCCCATAGGTAAGTGGATTCCTGAGTTAATTTGTGAAAGAAAGTGAGTGAACAAAATACTTATGAGTGGTGGTGACTGACCCACGAGTTTAAAAAGGTGCCGAACACCATACAAATGGCCATAGGTAGCAATGTTATCGCCAACAGCTGCAGTCAAATGAGAAACCATGCAGCCTCAGTACCTTTGGTAAAGTGTGTGCAGAGACAACTCTGGATGGTGACGACTATTGACACAAATACTTCTACTTTCCTAGAGCTCTCAAACAGCTACCAAGAACATTCACAGAGCCCAGCCTAGCAGCACGGGAGCATTTCTCAGTGCATGGCATAGATGGCTATCGTCAAAAGTGTTTTTCAGCCACAACAATTATGAATAGACAATATGCATGATAAGAACATTTTAGCATGGGGCTTACATGTCCTTTGTACAGCAGCTCTCAGGAAAATGCTGTCCTACCGCAGAAATCATCCCAGAACCCGTTCTATTTCTATCTCAGCATCTGAGCCGGCTAACCCTCACTTAGCAGCTAATAACTGCCATTGTTGCTGAACCACCCTGACAAATGCAGATATACCTTTGCTTCATCATCTTCCTTTTGGAGACTGCCATATTGCAGAACCAGGCAGGTGTTCTCTGCTGAATGGAGTCACTGGATAACAAAATTTCTAGAGATTATCTTATCATTGAAAGGATGTTATTGTAACTAGATAATATATTGTACAACTCCACATTATTTACAGTATTACCTCTTGTGTGTGTTGCTTAGCGTTGCAGGCTCCACAGTTATGCCTAGGTAGTTTGAAGTCACGTATAGTAACAATTTATAGTCTTTCCTCTATTTTATTTGGTCTGATTTAATATTCCATTCTCATACAGGTGTAGCCTTATGGGCCAAAATAGTCATTGGTGCAATCACAATTTGCCCGATTTCCCTTGTTGCCTTTTCTACTGAAACAAGTCATATTGATTTCTCATACATCTTTCCTGTTGACAACTGGGCTGCCTAAGCTTTTATCTAGGGCAGACAATCAGCTAGCAGTCTCTTTTCAGATTACTGTAGTTTGTTTTCCTCAAAAATCTCCAGGTCTGGATATTTTTCAAAGGATTTTGATGTATAGGAGAAAAAAACAAAAACATGGTCCATCTTGAGCATTTCTTCTGGATCAGGGGTCAGCAACCTGCGGCACGCGTGCCAAAGGCGGCAGGCAAGCCGATTTTTACTGGCACGCTGCTGCCAGCCAGGGTCCCGGCCACCGGCCCCGCTCAGCCCACTGCTGGCCTGGGTGAACGGAACCCCCGGGCGGCAGCGGCTGAGCGGGGCCGGCGGCCGGGACCCTGGCTGGCAGGAGCCGGCAGCTGGAACCCCAGACCGGCAGTGGGGTGAGTCGCCAGCCCCGCTCACCTCGCTGCTGGTCTGGGGTTCCAGCCGCCCGGCCCCCTGCCAGCCGGGGTCCAGGCATCCAGCCCTGCTCAGCCCTCCTGCCAGCCTGGAGTACCGGCAGCCAGCCCAGGCCTCTGCTCCTGGCCTGGTCCCAGCACTCTGCAGCCCTTATAGAAAATTACACTACAATTAGCTTAAAAACTTGAAAACTTAAAAACTTTGTATATTACATTAATCGTTAAAACATGTATAATGTTAATAAATACATAGGTTTGATGAAACAAAGTGGTTGTACTTATGTGCCTGTGCTTAATTTGTGTTTTCAATGATTTACCTTCTAAAAAAATGTCGGCATGCCTCGCACCCCCAGAAAAGGCATCTCGCACCCCCAGGGGGTGCGTGCACCCCAGGTTAAGAACCACTGCACTAAACTGATAAGATCAGCATTTTAATTTCATTTTAAATGAAGCTTCTTAAACATTTTAAAAACCTTGTTTACTTTACATACAACAATAGTTTAGTTATATAATATAGACTTATAGAGAGAGACCTTCTAAAAACTTTAAAATGTATTAATGGCACATGAAACCTTAAATTAGAGTGAATAAATGAAGACTCGGCACACCACTTCTGAAAGGTTGCCGACCCCTGTCCTGGATGATTGTTCAGTCCTTTCCCCTCACCTTAACTGCAAAAGCTAGTAAGAAACGTGAACCAGCTATGCTCTTATTTTTAATGCCTAGTGTCATTGCCTAGGCGATGCATAATGTAGCAGAAAGCTTTCTCTTTTAGAGACCCTGGGTTAAGTTCCACCCACACCAGAAAACAATGTGTCCTTAACCACCTTGCATGGCAGTAGGTCATGTGAGATTGCTGTTCTCCAGGTTAAGTGTGACTGGAGATCATAGGTGGGGGCCAGTAAGATGGAGGCATAGTCCTCAATACTGAGCTCTAGTAAAGATCCTGTTCTCTGCACAGTGCAGGTGTAGTGGGGTGGTCACCCGCTGCTGCCTGGAAGGGCTTAAAGCAGCCCGGGAGAGGGCTGTGGCAGAGAAAAGTTAGGCTGATTGGGGAAAAAAGCTAGAGCCGCTCCTGGCCAGAGAGGCAGCACCCCAGAGAAAGGGGCACCGGGGTACTGGGAGGGACATGGGGGGGGCAGCGGTAAGGCGGAACACCGGCCTGCAGAGGGCGCTCTGGAGGCTGGACAAGCTAATTCCCAGAGACAACCAGCAGGAGGCGCCGCAGGGGTGAGTCCCACATCGCTACAGCAGGGTAATAATAAAGGTTGGGGTGTGGGTGGAAAATGGGCATATCAGGGCAGATGTGGGCAGACACACCATCCCTAATATGCTAATGAGGCCCTTATCTACACCCTCCTCTCTGGCTTCGTTTATGGCAGCTGCACAGCAGCATGCTCATCAATACAAGACTGGGTGCACCTGTGATCTCTGCCTTACTCACCATTTCTCACCTTGTGCTTGTATGTGTAACTCTACACACTTGCACCATGTAGGCATAAGTCCTAGCTGAAAGGGGGCAAAGCAAAAAGTTGTAAATACTTACTATTAGAAAAGAGACCTTTTACTTAACAATGCTGCTGGGGTGGACTCAAAGCAAGCCTCAATATGCCTACCCCAGAATGCTGGGAGAGGCGTGAGCTGAATCTGAACCTTCTTACTCAGTCCCATCTGTACCAAACAGCTGACTATCGAAGATGCCAGTTTGTATTTCATCAGTGGTCCTCGTGCTTGGTGCACCCATTGCTGCTATCACATACTGGATTTTTAATGTTGAATTTTAACTGCATCCTTGTGCTCTGACATTTCACCTGTGCCAGCTCTTCTCTTCCAGTTTTGTCTCTTTTTGCAGATCACAAAAAGTTGTAACAGGTGCAGTTAGTGCCTTCTTAAGCAAAATCAAACAGGCGCTTTCTACCGCAGCCCACCTCCTTGCAATAATGGCCCAAGAAAACTCAGCATTGCTATGTATGTGTACTGGCAGTTAACTATTTCATATTAACCTGCTTCACAAACCAGGGCTTTATCTGTCTTTAAAACCAAGCAGGGGTCTAGGAAGGAGGGAGGAAGAGGGGAGATGACTGCAGAAATTTCCAAACTCCCTTCAAACAACCACTTCCTAGCTAAATAACAGAGGATCAATCTGAAAGCTATATGGGCCAATGGAAAAGGATCAGCAATTTAGTTTTAGAGGGAGATGTACAGTTGTAAGTGATCTAATTTCCAGTACACAAGGTATATGCACCCTCTAGTGGACAAGTGAATAATTTCAAAAACAAAGCTGGCCAGTAAATACCTCTCTTCTGTGATATTGTAAAGTTAGAGCCAAATTCTACCCCATTTGCATAGCAAATACTGTTTTAAATTGCACACCAATTCTTTTTGTAAGAGCTTATTTCACAAAGGACACAACTGCTGTGATAGAGTGATAGCTTTAAATTACAGCCCAC
Organism: Platysternon megacephalum; assembly: GCA_003942145.1. NCBI lineage: Eukaryota > Metazoa > Chordata > Testudines > Platysternidae > Platysternon > Platysternon megacephalum. The sequence continues at coordinate 486,412 of QXTE01000262.1, read as the reverse complement.
CTGAACCAGATTCAAAATAGCACCCGGCAGATTAAGGGCTCTAGACTTGGTTACGAAGTCCTTGAACCAGCCAGTCCATTGCAGGCAGTGAGTTGTGTAACTGCGACTTTCTGATCCTTCCTTTGTGTTCCTCAGTCACTTCAGTACAGTCTTCAAATCCCTCAGGTCGTTGTAGGTTGTCAGTTCTCTCTGGACTCCCCCAATACTTTCTCAGCCTTCTCTAATCCCTTGTTTGCTTTGTTCCACCCACTGTGTTCCCTCATGCTGAATTTTTATATCATTCTGCTGGTTAGTGCTATTATCTCCCAAGCATTTGCTTTCCTTCACTCTCCCACATTTTCTCCAGATCACAGTTATGACCTCCTTACTCTCCCAGGTCTCGCTCTCCTATGTGATAGCATTTCTCCTCCTGTATTCTCTGTTTCTATGCCCAAAATTTCTCAAATTATATCTACTTGCCCGTATGCATTAGCTCACTTCGTTAAAGGAGCACTGCAGGTGAATAGGCTACAAGTATAACCACCCTTCCCTATAAAAAATAAAGTTATGATGATAAATTTCTTGTATCTGATGTGGCTCCCTTTATTCTTTTATGGTCATCAGAACCCTACAAGAATGAACTGCACAGATACATGTTTGTCCTGCCAGAATAAGAGGGATACATGAATGCATCTATTTTATGAATGGACAGTGACTCATAACAGGAGTCATATGTGAGATGTTGTCTGTGGCTTCCTGGGACATAAATGCCCCAGTGTCACCTGCCTTAATGATAATGACCTAACTATTCAGAGAGAATTACCCAGCCCAGTTGTGGATGAAACTTGTGTCCAACTCAAAGATACACCATGCCTTGCCTTCAATATATGGTTTAACACACTATAAATAAGCAGAAACTAAAGGGTGGAACAGAAAGTTAGTGTCCTTCAAACAAATCAGAAGGGTGTTCTCAGACTACATTTAACCTATTTTAAGACTATTGTTTAACAAATAAATATGAACAATTTACCCTCTGCAACCATATCAGATTTCATCTTTTTTTCCCCTCACAGTTTAATCCTCTGTAAGAGCAGGAAGTAGCAAAGTAGAACACGACTGATCAGCTGGCCTGTTGTATTAACACATGAACTGGCAACTCTATCATGTCTTTAAAAAGTAAAAATTTAAAATCTACAAAAAGCACGGGTGCTGATAAGTGCCAATGATGGCATTATGTAGAGATGTGACCTACTAGCAAGAGCAGGGGCCTGTAGCCCAGGAGATATGGGTTTTATTCTCCACTTACTCCTTGCCATACCTTGGATAAGTTACTAATGACCTGATTTTCAAAGTTGCTCAGCATCCACAAAAAAGCCATCTTTACTCCACACCATTCCACTTCTGCACTCAGCACAGGAATGGGCCAACTGAGAACTGGGATCATGTAGTCCTACAACAGGAAGAGAGAAATGGTTTAGACAAGAACTTGAGCACAGAGCTGTTTGCTGGCATTCTGAAAGCCTTGTGCTGCTATACCTGTGTAGGTTATAAGCTGTACTCTGCTTCCACCATCTTAATATCCCTGTTCAGAATATACTTATTTATAAACAAATTACCTTAGAATACAGTATCCTGTGTATGTATCATGTATCTCTCAACTAGGGTGACCAGATGGCCTGATTTTATAGGGACAGTCCCAATATTCAGGGCTTTGTCTTATATAGGCACCTATTACCCCCATCCACTGTCCCCATTTTTCACACTTGCTATCTGATCACCCTACTCTCAACAAGGAATTGACCCGCTACCAGCATTCAAATTACCTGACTGTGAGGAAGCCTTTATAGAAAGCAGATGCTGAGACATGGATGCAAGCATATTGTTTGTTTGTATTGGACTGCTGGCATGTGCTTTCCATGGGCCTAAACCTTAACCCAGCTTGAAAATTGAAGCTTAATCAGGCTGTGGAAGTGCACTCTTTATATGGTGTATGTCACCAGGAATGTATGACACTAGTGTGCCATGACCTGCTCTTGCTGTTCAAGTGGAATTTAAGATATCAGTATAATTATCTAAGTAGCTTAGGGAACCTGTCTATTTGAGAGCCTGCCTCTCTCTCTATTTATATTGCCACAGCTGTGATCAGTAGGTGCCCAAGCTGACCCTTGCTTGGTATAAATGAGAGAGGTACTCAGCCTGAAGGGTCCTGAACTATGAAACGTGCCACCTTCCTTTGGTCCAAAACAGCCCAAACTTTGCTGACATTCAGGGCATGCTACAAGGCCCATCTCTTTGCATAGGGAGGAAGGATTAAGCTCAAGGACTGATCCTTAAAGCAGTAGAGGTATTGTTGGGAATTGATTTGGTTGTGATCCAACATATTCTTTGGGTTGGAGTGGGGAGCAACTGCTGGCTTTGTTTTTGAATTGATTTTATTTTGAATTTGCAGCAGAAACACCTAGAGCCCAGAATACGTGCACCCACTGAAAGGAAGAAATACAAACATTTAAAAACTAGATACTTATGTTGAAATTTACACCTCCCTTTCATATGCTATCCCACCTTGACTAGTAACCACGTCTCTGGGTCACATTCAAACAGCAGGCTGTAGCCACATTCTCCTCACAGCTCCTCCTGCTAAAAGAAAGGTGCCAGTCCAGGTTCCAGAACATTCTCCCCCCAACTTCCCTCAAACTCCCTTACTCTAACTCTTAAGTGTTTCTTGTGAAAGTCTGTATATTATTGTTTGATCTCTCAGCAATGAGTATGGTATGGGGAAATTACACTTCTACACCATCCATTCATTAATCAGAGACTAGAGATATTGACGTTTTTTCTCTAAGTAAGGAGAGAAAATCGGTCGATGAGATTAATTTTGAAGAACATCCTACTTCTAAATTAGCCCTATTGAACAGCATAGTTAACAATGCACACTAAAAGCCACAATTTGTGTAATTATTTGATGCCAATTAGTAATAGTGAATGAAAGACTGACGCTGCCACAGAGAGAGAGAGACAACAAAGTGAATATACCTGGTGCTAAATTAAGAGGCATAATTACACATCCCTACAGACACAGAAACATGTGTAAGGAATTGAATCTGATGCAAGTAGATTATCTTATTTTCTTTAGAGTAGTTAATGCTGTTAAAGCCATAAGATTCCCCAGGGGAAAGAAATGGACTTTTCCCCTCTGTTTTTCCCACCTGACACCCTGACAAATGGTCCCTGCGAAAAGATTCTAAAGCCTGCAGGGCTATAGCCATCACCAAGCCCACCCCCATGTCAGATTCCTCTACAATGTGGAAGAAAAGACTGCCTGTGAAGACTGTTTCATTTTCAGCCACTGGTTGCTTCTCAGATGACTGAGGCTTTGGAAGCGAAGACTGCCTCTACTCCACTGGTCACTATATTTTCCCCACAGTATTAAATAAAAGGAATAAGAAGTCTGCTGGTATACAAAAGCCATCAACATCTTACAGCGAGTACATAACTGAAATCTTTCTTCAGTGCTGAATGAAGCCAGCAACAGCTACCAGATTATAAACAATAATATCCAGCTAATAATGACAGCACAAGGCTGGAAAAACAAAATAAAGCGGCAAATTACCGGCCAAGGGAAGAGTACAAAGAGGCTTGACCCCCCCCCAACCACCACCAAAAAAAAAAAAGGCTATTAAAATGTTCTTCAGAGATACAGGAAAAATATTCCAAAACCTATCAGCTTCCACTCTCTACCCACAAATGAATAATGAGGAGTGCAAAGCTTGTATAATTGGCTCTAGAAGCAATATCTTATTGCTCCAATTTTCTGCAAGGTAAGATTTCATTCTGTTTGTTTTGCCTTCACTGTTCCCTTTGCCAGAGCTCTCTAATGAGCCTCAGATAGCTAATATTATTTATATTGAGCTGCCTCTTTTTTCCTTACACTTCCTTTCTTAAAGAAAGTAGGCTTAGTCTGGTTGGTTGTAGTGGTAACATTTAACTCTGACACTGCAGTATTATGAACAGAGAGTATCATTGTGCTGTTAATCCATGTAGAGTGTCTTGTAAAGTCAATAATATTTTCTAAAAAATTATTACAAAACCTATTGATTTAAAAAAATAGTGGGTGAATTTGTTTCTCATTGAAGTGAGCATCCAACAGCTCTGCCTCTGTGACAGAGGCCTTCAATGAACAATTCCCCTGTAGGTTTTCCCATACAACTCTAGGAATGAACCTCAGAACCTAGTTTGGGCCTGGTCCAAATCCTCTGAAATCAATGGGAGTTTTCCCCTTGTTTCCAGCAAACTGTGGATCTGGTCCATAATGCAGTAGATAAACAGGGTCAATTATGAGCAAATCAGAGGGTTTTAAAATGTGCTTGGCTCAACAGAAGTTGGCTGGGTGTAACTGTATCTATTAAGACAGCTTAAATTGTCTTAGACTATGGCCTGGTCTACACTACAGGGTTAGGTTGAATTTAGCCGCGTTAGGTTGATTTAAAAATGAATGCGTCCACACAACCAACCCCGTTCCGTCGACCTAAAGGGCTCTTAAAATCAACTTCTGTACTCCTCCCTGACGAGGGGAGTAGCGCTAAAATCGACTTTGCTGGGTTGAATTTGGGGTAGTGAGGACCCAAATCGACGGTATTGGCCTCCAGGAGCTATCCCAGAGTGCTCCATTGTGACTGCTCTGGACAGCACTTTGAATTCCAATGCACTAGCCAGGTACACAGGAAAAGCTCCGGGAACTTTTGAATTTCATTTCCTGTTTGGTCAGCGTGGCAAACTCAGTACCACAGGTGACCATGCAGTCCCCCCAGAATCGTAGAGCGTAGAATGTTTCTATGCTCCCCCTATCATCTCTGTCCCTGAGGTTATCGCAGATTAGAAAAACGCACTTGCGATGACATGTTTTCCGAGCTCATGCAGTCCTCCCGCATTGATAGGACACAGTTTAACGCATGGAGGCATTCAGTGGCAGAGGCCAGGAAAGAATTAAGTGAGCGCGAAGAGCAGAGGCAGGACGCAATGCTGAGGCTAATGGGGGAGCAAACGGATATGATGAAGCGTCTGTTGGGGGTGCAAACGGACATGATGAAGCGTCTGCTGGCGTCTGCAGGAAAGCCAACAAGAGCACAGACCCCCGCTGCATCCACTGTATAACCGCCTACCCTCCTCCCCATGTTCCATAGCTGCCTCCACCCAGACGCTCAAGAATGCTGGAGGGGGGGAAGGAGGCTCCGGGCACCCAGCCACTCCACTGCAGACGATGGCCAAAGCAACAGAAGGCTGTCATTCAAACAATTTGATTTTTAGTGTGGCTACAATAAGCAATGTGGCCTTGTCCTTCCCTCCTCCCCACCCCACCCACGCTACCTTGTCCGTTATCTCATTATTATTTTTTTAATAAAGAAAGAATGCATGGTTTCAAAATAATAGTTACTTTATTTCGAAGGGGAGGGGGTGGGTTTGCATCAAGGAGAAACACACACATCTGTCACACCGAAGCCTGGCCAGTCATGAAACTGGTTTTCAAAGCCTCTCTGATGCGCAGCACGCCTTGCTGTGCTCTTCTAATTGCCCCGGTGTCTGGTGAAAAAAGATTGTCTGCCGTTGCTTTCACAGAGGGAGGGGCGACTGACTAAATGTACCCCAAATCACCCGTGACAACATTTTTTGTCCTATCAGGCATTGGGAGCTTAACTCAGAATTCCAATGGGCGGCGGAGACTGCGGGAACTGTGGGATAGCTACCCACAGTGCACCACTCCGTAAGTCGATGCTAGGCACAGTAGTGAGGACACACTCCACCGACTTAATGCGCTTAGTGTGGACATACGCAATCGACTGTATAAAATCGATTTCTAAAAATCGACTTCTATAAAATCGACCTAATTTCGTAGTGTAGACATACCCTATGTGTGACTTCTGTGATGCCTGAAAAGCTTATTAAAATCCATGTTTTGTTTTACATCAGTGCCTATCAAGCATATCACTCTCCTGTAATAGCTGGATTATCTGTGGAAACCTGAAGTATGAATGATTTTGTCACAAATACAACAAAACTCAGACAGTCAAAATATTCATTCATAAAGGGTGCACTCCTATTGAAAATAATATCAAAACTCCCCTTAATTTTAGAAGGAACAGAATTCAGTCCAGAATGAAACAATGCTTCTGATTACTGCCTGCTTGAACTACCAATGGAAAACTAATTCAGAGAGCAGAACAATACTAAATCAGAAACTGAATCTAAGATGGAGCATCAGAGTCCCCCTTTGTAACTGTAGAAGCAGCTCTTCATGATTTTAAAACCAGGTGCTTTGCCCCCAAAAAAGTATAAATTGATCGATATTTAGGATTCATAGTAGAAGAAATATCTGATTGTCTGATTTCAGTTATTACACGTCCTATAATGAGGAGAGGTGTGGGTGTGTCAAAAAAGACTAACCAGCATACAACTCACCAACAGTTTATTATTAGTAGAGATTCTATCTGTTCAAAACTGAAAAATGTTGAAGAATTTTGATTGGCGCTTTTGGGGCGGGGTGGGGGAGAGAGGAAACACCGAGGAGAAAAAAATCAGAAATCGGCAAATTGGCCCTCCTTAAGGGCCTTTCAGTAGCATTCAATCTTTTTCATGCTCACTGTTTTAGACTGCTATGTTGTGGGGATGGGTGAAACCTCATGGAAGCTGGTGGGCATAACAGCCACTCTTCATTCAGGACAAATATATGAAGCTATTAATGTCCCTTATGGAATAAGATTTCTGAAACGATAGGAGCCAGCACTCAAAACACAGATCACATGAAAAGCTGGTGAGGAACCTGAGGTATGTGGGTAGAGGGGGTTCACTGGGGGCTGGATGGAAATACATGGAACTCTGTGTGTGTGTGTTTGAGAGAGAGAAAAGCAGCCAAAAGCACCAAAGAAGTGACAGAGAAGTAAGGAAACATCAGAGACAGCTAGAGAAGCATTTGTAGTATAACCCTGAGGAAAAAGCTGAGAGAGAGAACTTTGGGGCAGATCACTTCCTGGAAAAGGGCTTTGAACTGTGACCAAAGAAACGGTCCTCTGGTGTTTGATTCCTGTGATGTTCAGGGAAACAGGCTTTTGTGTACATTTTTTATGAATAAACAGGATTGAATCACAGTCATCATCAGTTTCTCCCTCTAAGGAAAACAATACACAATGTCCCTAATATCAGCTAACCACTCAGATCAAAAGAGGTAACAAGCCTTTATACTCCCTGCTCACACTCTCCACAGTTGACTTTGTGGTCGTGGGTTTTTTGGTGTGGTTACACGCAATATGGGAATGTAGAACGCAAACAATATAACGTGAGTTTGTTACTTAATCCTGCGTACTGTTCTCCGTCCTTCTCCCTTGGGTTTATTACCTTCATTTACTGTATCACATCTGAATTTAAGCCCCAATTCTGCAAACACTGAAGTATGTATATATCTTTATTCATGTGGAGTCCTATTTACTTCATTGGGACTAAACATGAGAGTAAATTGCACACGTGTTTATATGTTTGCAGGTATGGTGGGAATCCAAATTATTCTTGCAAGGATTTCTGCTTCTGCATATTAGCTTACAAGGAAAAGGATAATGATTTTTTTTAAACTGCCAGTCTGATAAGCTCAATATGTATTCTTTCGTCCCCTTACACCATCACCAGTAATGAAGTCTGTAGCTATTGGCTATTTAGGTGATAATTCATGAGTCAAAATGGACTCCAACTTACCCTTTCATAGGTGTATTAGCTCTTTGGTGCTGGCAGGAAACACTTGTTTTAGTCTGTAAATAAACATAGCTTGAAGACATACAGGCATGTTATATTGAGTAAAAAGATGACACTTCAAGTTTTTCTGACCATAATTATGTAACCCTTCTGCCAGTCAGAGTTGGCAGCAACCAGGGCCAGGTTCAGCATCTAGGGGTTCCTTTTCAACAATACAACACAAACCGGCTCAAGTCCCCACCCAGTGACCTGGGACAATTACACACCACCCCCTGGGCGCCTCTAAGAGGCAATACTTCCCCTCTTGCAAGCACAGAGTCTGAGTGTAGCAAAATAACTTTTAATAAAAGGAGGGAAATAATGCAGCATTAATTTTGGGAAACACCGCAAACAGAGTATATAAACATAAACCATGAGCAAAAGACCCACCATCAAGTAAGTTGGGCAGTTTCCTTTCCCCCCCAGGTTCTTAAGTCCAGTAACCCAAAAGTCCCTTTAATATGCCCATCCCTCCTCTGCACCCCACTCACAGTTGCTGTCCTTCGACAGTGTAGGCCCAGAGCTCAAAGCTGCATCTCCAGAGTTCAGCTCCCACCCTGGGTGAAGGGGGAGGAGGGTAAGGAGTCACCTTACTCACTCCGCTGCTCGGGTACTCATTCGCCCCCCACTCTCTGCGGGGCTCTGCTCCAGCACTCTTGGCAAGCCACCCTGCTGGCTGCTCACCTTGCCTCTCTGCCAGCCGCGCTGCTGGTCGCGCCTCTCCACCAGTCGCCCTGCTGGCCGCTTGCCACGTCTCTCCGCCAGCTGCCCTGCTGGCCACCAAGATGTCTTCAGAGCCCCCCACTTAACATAGCTCTTAGTGATTTCAGCTGTTAGTAGCGGAGCTTCACTGCTGGTGCACACTAGGCAGTTTCTTGCATCAGAGACACTGTACCAAATTAGGTCTAATATTTAGATGTAGGTTGACACAACAAGGATAACAATTATTTATTACTCCTGCCCCAATAATAAGGAGACTGGGGATCCAACACCAGCCACAAATGATCATTTGGGCAAGCAATCCCATCATGCTGAGCACCTAGGCAGGGTGGGTGTGTCCATGCAAATGAGATCAGCTCCTGAAGTCTTTTTCCATATCTCACCACTAGATGTCAGGGGAGAGCTCATTCAGACTCTGCTTACATCCTCCTCCCAGCCGAGAATTTGTCGTCCCGACAAATCACACTCCATATTATACCAAATTAATTAGTTCCCCCCAAAGGGCCTCAGGAAACCCACTATGGCTTCCACAATCCTGTGAACTAAGTGTATTGGTTCTTCACTAGCCACCCCAGGTGCATCATAAGTTAACCGGCTTACTGGCCTTATAACCCTGTCCCACCTATTGAGAGTGGGCATTGCAGGGGCAGAGGGCACATCTTCTTGGGCAAGGGATGGTGAGGGTTCCTTGGAGGATCCCTCGACTAGTGGCATAGGCCCCTGCATCTCTGATTCTAATAGTGGAAGGACCAAGGCATCCGGGACACCTTGCACCTGTATGTCTCCATTGTCCAATAACCTAGATGTGTCATCGCAGGGTGTTCTCACTGGTGGCATGGGTGTGTCAGCAATGGGCCTAAATACTTCCGTCATGGGGTTTAGGGCTGAAGAAGTGGCGCTCTCCCTTGGTTCAGCTGATGGAGACCAAAATCTCATCTCCATTCTAGGATACATCATGGTAGTGTTTTCCTTCTCAGACTCACTCTCAGATGTGCTGAATAGGGGTAGGTTAGCCGCAGGGGGCCCACTGTCTATGTTGGATGGTGGCTTTGGTCTAGCACGTTTGTTCTGCCAGTTGCCATGTTGTGGTCCACTTCGCAAGGGGCGCCTACCAACTTCCCAACAGGGAGTAAAAGGTTTCTATGTGCCCTGATCCCACTTTGGGTTTAATCTTGTAGACAGGCAGATCTCCCAGTTTTTCCACCACCAGGTAAGGTATTGCTTTCCATCTGTCGGCTATCTTGTGTTTGCCAGCAATACCCAAATTTCGCAGCAGAACTCTATTCCCTGGCTGTAGCTCCTCCAAACGCACCCTAGCATCATACCAATGCTTCCTATGCTCTGAGTTTTTCTGAGCTGCAGATGTAGCTAAGTGATAAGCATCCCGTAGCTTTTCTCTTAGTTGGGATACATACTGCTGATGAGTCTCGTGGCTATCTCCATTCTCTGATATGCCAAAGCACAAGTCTATGGGTAATCTTGGTTCTCGCCCAAACATAAAGAGATATGGGGTGACTCCTGTAGCATCGTTCTTTGTAGCGTTGTAGGCATGCACCAAAAACGCAACATGCTGGCTCCAGGTTGCCTTCTGTTCTGCCTGTAATGTCCCCAACATATCTAACAGACTTCGATTAAACCTCTCTGGTTAAGGATCACCTTGCAGGTGGTAAGGCGTTGTCCTAGACTTTTTAATTCTTGCTATCCTCAGCACCTCCTTCAGAAGGTGACTCTCAAAGTCCCACCCCTGGTCGGAGTGTATCCGAGCTGGGAACCCATACACTGAAAAATGTTTTTCCCACAATACTTCAGCGACGGTGGTGGCCCTCTGGTCACGTGTGGGATATGCCTTCTCGTATCATGTAAAATGGTCAGTCACAACTAAAATGTTCCCGACATTCCTCTTGTCCACTTTTAAAGACAAGAAGTCAATGCATACCAACTCCAAAGGTTTGCTGCTGGTGATGTTCTTCAGATATGCAGCTCTAGTGGGCAGAGTCTTCTTTTGAACACATCGAGCGCATGTCTCACATTTCCTGCGAACATCTTCAGCCATCCGGGACCAATAGAACCTACTATGAATAAGTTCCAGGGTCCTCTCCATTCCTAAATGTCCAAAGTCATCATTCAGGGCCCTTATGGCCAGGGCTCTGTACTCTTTTGGTAGCACTAGTTGCATTTGTTGCTTTTCTAAAGGGTCAGTGGTAATTCGGTGCAGCACTCCCTGAATCAGTCTTAGTTTGTTCCATTCTCGCAATAGTAGTTTACCCTCAGGGTTAGGTGGGATAATCGCAGCTGGGCTTTGCCCCTCCCTTTTGGCAAGTAGTGTATCACGAATGTCAATATCTTGCAGCTGGGCTTCTTGCCAGTCAGCCGCATTGAGCATCAGCAATGGAGATATTGGTCCAACACAATATAGTTCACTGAGGCAGAAGGCACACTTTCAGGGGGCAGGCCCAGAGCTTCTGCAACACACCCATGAAGGCTCTCATGGGCCTCTGGCTCTCGACGACTCACACTGCAAATAGCTCTCACTCCATCCATAGGTATCACAGCAACTTCTGATGCCTGTGGATACCGGGACAATGCATCTGCATCTACATTGCTTCTCCCTGATCGATACTGAATGCTGAACTCGTAACTAGCCAGAGCGGCCACCCATCTCTGCCCTGTAGCATCCAGCTTAGCACATGTTAACACATGTCAGTGGACTGTTGTCTGTCCACACTTGTAACTGAGCACCATACAAGTAGTATCAAAATTTCTCAGTGACGGACCATTTCAAGGCCAAGAACTTCCACAATGCCTGTTCTCGCCTCTCTGGTCTTCGGTTTGAAATCTACTGCCCTGCCCTCAGGTGACCAACCGTCAACACTACCCTTTAAATTCCTTGGGAATTTTGAAAGTCCCCTTCCTATTTGCTCGGTAATGCATGCAGTGGTCTCAGCGTATCTTTCCAGGTGACCATGGCTGCTCTGCGCACCAGGCACCCTCCCCCTGCACTTGGAGCAATGCCGAGCTGCAAAACCTCATCAGCATTTGGAGAGAGAAGGTTGTCCAGTCCCAGCTGCTGTCCAGTCCCAGCTGCGCTCCAGCTGTAGGAATTATGATACCTACAGACAGATATCACGATGAATGATAGAAAGGGGCCATGACTGGGACACAATGCAGTGCCGGGTCAAAGTGAAGGAGCTGCGGAACGCCTACCACAAGGCAAACCTCCACTCCAGTGCTGGGCCCACGAGCTGCCAGTTCTACAAAGAGCTGGATGTGATACTCGGTGGCGACCCACCACCACTGCGAAGAGCCCCGTGGATACTTCGGGGGCTCACATACCAGTCGAGATTGGACCGAGCCAGGAGGAAGAAATCTGGGACGAGAATGTGGAGGAGGAGTGGGACCCAGAGGCAGAGGACGACTTGGTGTTCAGAGATGCATGCAGCCAGGAACTCTTCTCTACCCCAGAGATGGCTAGCCAGTTACAGTGGTCGGAGCTTGGCAAAGCGGTAACAGGAGAGGAGGCCCCTGGTAAGTGGCTTTGATGTTGGGAATCGCTGAAGCGAGTTGTTGGGGGAAGAAGGGTTGCAGAAGGCCGGCTAGTTTTCTGTGTGCTGAGCATAGGCGCCAACTCCGTGGGTGCTCTGGGGTTGGAGCACCCACGGGGAAAAATTAGTGGGTGCTCTGCACCCACCGGCAGCCAAGCTCCCCTCACTCCCCCACCCCACCTCCTCCTTCCCTTAGCGTGCCGCGTCCCCGCTCCTCCGCCTACCTCCCAGCACTTCCCCCCCCCCGGCCGCCGCCAAACAGCTGTTTGGCAGCATTAGCACACTCCGGGAGGGAGGGAGAGGAGCGGGAACGTGGCGCGCTCAGGGGAGGAGGCAGGGAAGAGGTGGGGCCAGGGCAGGGATTTGGGGAAGGGGTTGAAATAGGGGCAGGGAGGGGGCGGAGTTGGGGCAGGGACTTTGGGGAAGGGGTTGGAATGGGGGGTGGGGCAGGGGTGGGAAGAGGTGGGGCAGGGCCTCATGGAAGGGGTGGAGTGGGGGCGGGGCTGGGGGCAAAGGGGGGTCGAGCACCCACAGGAAAGAGGGGAAGTCAGCACGTATGGTGCTGAGCTTGCGGGAAGGGATTTGCAGAAGGCAGGCTTGTGTCTGTGTGATGTGCGTACCACCACATGCCTAGTCAGAGCGGCGGAACAGGGTGTTGATGGACTCCCTCACTTCACGTTAATCTGCCTCAGAGATCTCCACAAAACTCTCATGGAGATACTGGGCAATCCACAGCCGCAGGTTCTTTGGTAGAGCTGCTTTGTTTCTTGCCCCATTAAGGGCACCACTTTGCCATCACTGGGGGTGACCATAGCTGCACACAGGCAAGCCGCGTAAGGGCCAGGGCGGAAGCTGCAGTCTTGGAGAAGACCCTCCCTTGATCCCCTGCTCACCTCCACAGTGAGATATCTTCCATAATGAACACAGCTTGTGGAAAATGTGGGGATGGTAATGATTTTAATGCCCCCCCTACAGTGCTGTCTCTCCCCAAGAGCCATGTGCCCAGTGTACAGTACTGTACTGGAACACTGAATTCCCATGCCCCTCTGGCTACTCACCATTTTGGGGGTCTTGTAGCTCATGTGTGCTTGCCTGGGGTCGGCCAGTTAGTGACAGGTATGTGAATAGTGGTTGTGTTTTAAAACACTGATACAGTGGTCTGTGTGTTGCAAACAATACTGCTTCTGTAAAATGTTGCATTTTGGCTTCACAGATATGGCCTTGGGAGCCCAGCCTCCCTCTTTGTTATCGCCGGCTGAATGGCTGCACAGGATTAGAAAGCGGCCACAGAAAAGTAGAGGACCTTCTGCGTGATGTCATGCTGCACTCTGTGGCAGAAAAACAAGAATTGAAGGAGTGGCAGGACAGCGAGAAGAGGGAATGACAGGAGAATGCGGCGCACCATAACGAAGCCATGGAGCAGCTCTTAAACATTATGGAGCGCCAAGCGGACATACTCCAGGCGCTCCTAGTACTGGAAACTGAGCACCTCTGCGTCCGCCTTCCCCTGCAGCCGCTGTCACAAAACTCTTTCCCATGCGCCCCCCCAGACACCGCCAACCAGGGCCGGCGCTCCCATTAGGCGACCTAGGCGGTCGCCTAGGGCGCTGCTATTTTGGGGGCGCCTGCGCCCCCGCCGCCCGTACAAATTTGGGGGCGGGACCTTCCGCCGCCGCTGTTGGGGGCGGGATTTCGGGGGCGGGACCTGCCGCCGCCTAGGGCGCCAGCAAAGCTGGCGCCGCTACTGCCGCCAACACACTCTTGTCAACATCCTTGCTCCAGTCAGTACCCGCTGCATTCCACACCTGCCCCATCACAGTCCAGCCCTGTGGACTCCCAGTACTCACTGCACTCAACACCTGTTCCTCTGCAGTTTAGCCCTGCTGAAGTACAGTACCCACTGCACTATACTCCAATGCACAAGGTTGCATATGATACCTGGACATACACAAATCTTTAACCATTCCGGGACCCCACCTCCTCCTAGGGCCCTCCCTTCCACCATCCCACACAGTGCTGATGTGTTTTTTTGTTTGCGTCTCTCCTCCTGTTGTTGTTTTTTAATAAAAGAATTGTTTTGGTTTGAAAGCAATCTTTATTCCATTAACTGAAAGCAAATATAGCCCTGCAAAGCAACAGGCAATTTTCTTAAACCTTCACAGTGCATCGTCCGTACCAATCACAATCACCTCCTAGTATTACAAGCACTGCACTCTCGAGCATAGCAGCAAATATTATTGGCTTTCAGCTTCAAATTGCTGCCTCAAGGCATCCCTGATCCTTATGGCCCCATGCTGCACCCCTCTAATAGCCCTGGTCTCTGGCTGTTCAAATTCAGCCTCCAGGTGCTGAGACTCAATGGTCCAGCCCTTCCCGTCACAAATATTATGGCACGTACAGCACACAGCTATAACCATAGGAATATTGTCATCGGCCAGGTCCAGTCTCCCATATAGGCAGTGCCAGAAGGCCTTTAAACGGCCAAAAGCATACTCAACAGTCATTCTGCACTTGCTCAGCCTGTTGTTGAACCGCTCCTTGCTGCTGTCAGGGTTCAGAAGCCACGGCATTAAGGGGTAGGCAGGGTCTCCCAGGATCACAATGGGCATTTCAACTGCCCCTATGGTGATCTTCTGGTCTGGGAAGAAAGTCCCTGCTTGCAGCTTCCTGAACAGGCCAGTGTTCCGAAAGATGCGTGTGTCATGCACCTTTCCGGACCAGCCTGCGTTAATGTCCGTGAAACGCCCATAGTGATCCATAAGTACCCGGAGAACCATCGAGAAATACCCCTTCTGATTAATGTACTCTGTGGCTAGGTGGTCTAGTGCCAGAATTGGAATATGCGTGCCATCTATCGCTCCTCTGCAGTTAGGGAAGCCCATTTGTGAAAAACCATCCACATAGTCACGCACGTTGCCCAGAGTCATGGTCTTTTGCAGCAGGATGTGATTAATGGCCCTGCACACTTCCGTCAACATGAGTCCAGTGATCAACTTTCCCACTCTGAACTGGTTTGCGACTGATTGGTAGCTGTCTCGAGTAGCCAATTTCCACAGTGCAATCGCCACATGCTTCTTCAACAACAGGGCAGCTCTCCTTCTCGTGTCCTTGCGCCGCAGGGCTGGGGCGAGCTCATCACACAGTCCCATGAATGTGGCTTTCCTCATCCGAAAGTTCTGCAGCCACTGCTCGTCATCCCAGATACGCATGACGATGTGATCCCACCACTCACTGCTTGTTTCCCGAGCCCAAAAGAGGCGTTCCACTGTGGTCAGCACCTTTGTGAATTCCACAAGCAATCTCATGTTGTAACTACCATGCGTGGCGATATCAATGCTGGACACCTCTTGCCTTTGTAGTTTAAGGAATAACTCCACTGTCACTCATGATGTGTGATAGTCAGAGCGAGCAGCATATTTGTCAACAGTGCAGGATCCATTCCTGCCGACCGAAGAGGCAGAGCGCGCACTACACAAACCGTTGAAAGATGGTGCCAAATGCAGACAGAAGCACAGGGATTTCTGGGATGCGAAGCAATGCATCACGAGGCATTGGGACAGGACCCAGGATGCCCCGCGACCCCGTCCGCCTTCCCACAACACTTAGCGGCAAAAGAGGAAGAGATGCTCTGTGGGATAGCTGCCCAGAGTGCACCGCTCCAAAAGCTGATGCAAGTGCTGCAAGTGCGAACATGCTATTGCGCAGGCAGTTGACAGTGTGAACACACAATAGCGGTTTCCCTTCAGTGCTCTCTGAGTGGCGATATAACTGCCAGCGAAGAAACTCTGCCAGTGTAGACATACTAATAAGAAGGGTAACCGAAAGCTGTTGTTCTGTTTACTCAGGTTAAATAAAAGCTTCGTGATTTTCAAAGCTTATGCTGAACCAGAACCTGCAAAACCAGAGGGCAGAGGTGTTCAGGGGGGTTGTGAAGAGAAATGCAGGGCCCTGAAAATAGAGGAAGAGCAGCCAGGATCACCCTATGCTCACAGTCAAACGTCCTGAGAGAAAGCTTTGGGGAGTAACAAGCCTGTTCTAGAGTGGTAGCCGTGTTAGTCTGTATCAGCAAAAACAACGAGGAGTCCTTGTGGCACCTTAGAGACTAACAAATTTATTTGGTTCTAGCCCACGAAAGCTTATGCCCAAATAAATGTATTAGTCTCTAAGGTGTCACAAGGACTTCTCGTTGTTTAGGCTTGTTCTAGACACCCAGAGACACTAATGTTGAAGAAAGTGTGTACTCAGGAAGGGGCAGGTTGTGACATATAATGATGCGTGCCAGATCAGAACATAGGCCCTGAACCTGCAATGCATGCTGGTGGACTGCTGTGCCCAGATGGAGGTCCACTAACTTTAGTGAGATTTTGTGGGCACTGGGGTCTGCCTTTCAGGATTGTGGGGCCCTAGATAAAACTTCAAGCAGGATGCGATACAGAACTTTGACAAGTCTTATGAGAGGAAAACTGGGATGGTGTAAATGTGTCATAATTAAATAGTAAATTTCACAAAGTGGAAAACTTTGAGATGAACATATGCCAAACACACACTAAAAATGAGAGGTTGATTTTGGCCTCAAGAGTAACTTGTTCTGGTGCCAATAATAAACTAGCTCCTGATTTTAAAGGGGCAGTACTCTTTAAGATTCTCATAGTAATGTTAACTCAACCACATTGCACACATACAGTATTTCTCTTTTTTCTTTTAAATATTTATTGAAATGTGTAAGAAACACCATGTAAAACAATACCCTGCTTTTAACCTTAAAATATAGAAAAAACAGAGTGGTAAACAAAATTATCTGTTTTTTGGTTGGATTCTTTTAAAGTTAGGCCTTGATCCTGCAAATACTTACACTGTCTTAATTTCATTTACATAAGTAGCCCCCATCTGGACTAATATACATAAAGTACACAGTACTTGGATACTATGGTGGCAGGCAGTATATAAAACTGTGAGATGTGCAAAAGTGTTAGTAAGATTGAAGCCTAAAAGTTAAAAAACTATTTCTCTAACAGTTTAGTAGTCCTGCTGTACTTAGCAACCATTTTATTTGGTGTGTTTCTAGCAAGACAGGAGCTAATATGGTGGCTGGTTGTTTCTTTGGCTGTGAACAAAAATAATTGATTATGTCAGCAGGGATGTGCACTACTGTAGGAGTAATAGACCTTGTAGCCTCTTAGGGTATGTCTACACTACAGGATTACTACGAATTTACAGAATTCGATTTTTGGCAACAGATTGTATAAAGTCGAGTGCATGCGGCCACACTAAGGACATTAATTTGGCGGTGCGCGTCCATGTACCGAGGCTAGTGTCAACTTCCGGAGTGTTGCACTGTGGGTAGCTATCCCATAGCTATCCCATAGTTCCCGCAGTCTCCCCCACTCATTGGAATTATGGGTTGATATCCCAATGCCTGATGGGGCAAAAAACAGTGTTGCGGGTGGTTCTGGGTACATGTTGTCAGGCCTTACTCTCCCTCCCTCANCCAATGCCTGATGGGGCAAAAAACAGTGTTGCGGGTGGTTCTGGGTACATGTTGTCAGGCCCTACTCTCCCTCCCTCAGTGAAAGCAATGGCAGACAACCGTTTCGTGCCTTTTTTCCTGGGTGAACTGTGCAGACGCCATACCACGGCAAGCATGGAGCCCGCTCAGCTCAAGACAGCAGTCATGACCATTGTAAACACCTCGCGCATTATTGTGCAGTTTATGCTGAACCAGAACCTGCAAAACCAGGCGAGGAGGAGGCGGCGATGGCAGCACGGCGACGAGAGTGATGAGGACATGGACACAGAATTCTTTCAAACCGTGGGCCCTGGCACTTTGGAGATCATGTTGTTAATGGGGCAGGTTCTAGCCGTGGAACGCCGATTCTGGGCCCGGGAAACAAGCACTGACTGGTGGGACCGCATAGTGTTGCAGGTGTGGGACGATTCCCAGTGGCTGCGAAACTTTCGCATGCATAAGGGCACTTTCATGGAACTTTGTGACTTGTTTTCCCCTGCCCTGAAGTGCCAGAATACCAAGATGAGAGCAGCCCTCACAGTTGAGAAGCAAGTGGCGGTAGCCCTGTGGAAGCTTGCAACGCCAGACAGCTACCGGTCAGTCGGGAATCAATTTGGAGTGGGAAAATCTACTGTGGGGACTGCTGTGATGCAAGTAGCCAAAGCAATCGCTGAGCTGCTGCTACCAAAGGTAGTGACTCTGGGAAATGTGCAGGTCATAGTAGATGGCTTTGCTGCAATGGGATTCCCTAACTGTGGTGGGGCGATAGATGGAACCCATATCCCGATCTTGGCACCGGAGCACCAGGGCAGCCAGTACATAAACCGCAAGGGGTACTTTTCAATGGTGCTGCAAGCAATGGTGGATCACAAGGGACGTTTCACCAACATCAACGTGGGATGGCCGGGAAGGGTTCATGACGCTCGCGTCTTCAGGAACACTAGTCTGTTTAAATGGCTGCAGCAAGGCATTTACTTCCCAGACCGGAAAATAACCATTGGGGATGTTGACATGCCTATAGTTATCCTTGGGGACCCAGCCTACCCCTTAATGCCATGGCTCATGAAGCCATACACAGGCAGCCTGGACAGTAGTCAGGAGCTGTTCAACTACAGGCTGAGCAAGTGCAGAATGGTGGTAGAATGTGCCTTTGGACGTTTAAAGGGTCGCTGGCGCACGTTACTGACTCGCTCAGACCTCAGCCAAACCAATATTCCCATTGTTATTGCTGCTTGCTGTGTGCTCCACAATCTCTGTGAGAGTAAGGGGGAGACATTTATGGCGGGGTGGGAGGTTGAGGCATATCGCCTGACCGCTGATTACGCACAGCCAGACACCAGGGCGATTAGAAGAGTACAGCAGGGTGCGGTGCGCATCAGAGAAGCTTTGAAAACCAGTTTCATGACTGGCCAGGCTACGGTGTGAAAGTTCTGTTTGTTTCTCCTTGATGAAAACCCGCCCCCTTGATTGACTCATTCCCCCTAAGCAACCCACCCTCCCCCCTTCGATCACAGCTTGCTTTCAAAGGAAATAAAGTCACTATCGTTTAAAAATCATGTATTCTTTATTAACATCCCGCCACCTCTCATCTTGAGCGTCCCTGCTCTCCTCACGTTGGTCCCTCCTGGCCTCACGTTGGTCCCTCCTGTCTTCACGTTGGTCCCTCCTGGCCTCACGTTCACTGGCATCTTTCCTGTACTTTGATACCTTGTCCTTCCACTCATTCAGATGAGCTCTTTCATTGCGGGTCAATTGCATGATTTCCGAGAACATTTAGTCTCGCGTGCATTTTTTTCGCCGCCTTATCTGAGATAGCCTTCAGGACGGAGGAGGGAGGCTTGAAAAATGTGCAGTTGCGGGAGGGAGGGAAAAAAGGGAGAGAAATATTTAATGCTTATACTCTTTCACGGTGAACAACACTATTCACATTACATAGCACATGTGATTTCGGTACAAGGTCGCATTTTGCATCTTATATTGAGTGCCTGCGGCTTTGGTGTTAGAGATCACTGATGCAGGGCCGGGCAACAGAATTCGGCTTGCATGCAGCCATGGTAAGCCATTGTCTTTTGGCTTCTGCAACCTTCATTAAAGCAGCGCCCTCCTTTCCCATACCAAGCAAAGCCCGTTGAGTGCTGCGGTTTTCCTGTTAACGTGCAGCAGCAGAAACCAAACTAAACCCCACCACCACCCATCCAATTCTCTGGGATGATCGCTTTACCCCTCCCGCCACCGCGTGGCTGGTATCAGGGAAGATCCCTGCTAGCCAAACGCGAAAAGCTCAGCGCCAACCCCCCCCCCCCCCACCGCTTGGCTAACTGCAGGGAAGGATTTCTTTTCAGCCAGAGGCAAACAGCCCAGTAGGAACGGGGCCACCTCTGTCCCCTTAATTAAATTCCCGTATTTCAACCAGGTTACCATGAACGATATCACCCTCCTGAGGATAACACAGCGAGATAAAGAACGGATGTTGCTTGAATGCCAGCAAACACTGGGACCATACGCTGCCAGGCTTTGTCATGCAATGATACCAGATTACTTGCCACTAGCATGGCGTGGTCAAGTGTCCTACCATGGAGGACGGAATAAGTCTGCACTGCCCAGGAACCTTCTGCAAAGGCTTTTGGAGTACCTCCAGGAGAGCTTCATGGAGATGTCCCTGGAGGATTTCCGCTCCATCCCCAGACACGTTAACAGACTTTTCCAGTAGCTGTACTGGCTGCGAATGCATCCCAAGTCCTCAGGGCAAATTAATCATTAAAAAATGTTTACTTTTAAACCATGTTTTATATTTTCAAAGGTACACTCAGCAGAGGTCCCTTCCATGGGGTCTGGGATACCGCCTTGGGCGGGTTGGGAGGGTACTTCAGTCAGGCTGAGAAAAAGATCCTGGCTGTTGGGGAGAACGGAGTGCTGTGTGCTCTCCGCAAGCTCCTCCTCCTCCTCCTCTTCCCCGTCCACAGAATCCTCAGGCATGGCTGAGAGTAACCCCTCATTGGAATCCACGGTCAGGGGTGGGGTAGTGGTGGCGGCCCCTCCTAGAATTGCATGCAGTTCAGCGTAGAAGCGGCATGTCTGCGGCTCTGCCCCGGACCTTCCATTTGCTTCTTTGGTTTTCTGGTAGGCTTCTCTGAGCTCCTTAACTTTCACACGGCACTGATATGAGTCCCTATTGTGGCCTCTCTCCATCATGCCCTTGGAGGTTTTTTCAAATGTTTTGGCATTTCGTCTTTTTGGAACGTAGTTCTGCTAGCACGGAATCCTCTCCCCATATAGCGATCGGATCCAGTACCTCCTGTACGGTCCATGCTAGTGCTCTTTTTCGATTCTCGGACTGCATGGTTACCTGTGCTGATGAGATCTGCGTGGTCTCCTGTGCTCTCCACGCTGGGCAAACAGGAAATTAAATTCAAAAGTTCGCGGGGCTTTTCCTGTCTACCTGGCCAGTGCATCCGAGTTCAGATTGCTGTCCAGAGCGGTCACAATGGTGCACTGTGGGATAGCTCCCGGAGGCCAATACCATCGAATTTCGTCCACACTAACCCTGATTTGAACCGGCAATGTCGATTTCAGCGCTACTCCCCTCGTCGGCGAGGAGTACAGAAATCGATTTTAAGAGCCCTTTATGTCAAAGAAATGGCTTCGTTGTGTGGACGGGTGCAGGGTTAATTCGATTTAACGCTGCTAAATTCGACCTAAACTCATAGTGTAGACCAGGCATAAATTAATACCAGTGTTATCAGGAGTAACTTGCTGTACTGATACAAACTGCTATAACCACTGGAAAACTGGGATGAATACAACCCAGTTTTCATTAGCACTGTTGTGAGAAAACAGTAGAGGAACTCCCATATTTGGAGATGGCAAATGGTTTTCCCACTTTTTAAACAACCCAATAAGAAAAGTAGTTCACTTAAAAGTGTAGGGAAAAGTGGGGAGGAGAAGGGGGCAGGGAATAGAACCTGGACAATATTCTCATTTGTTTCTGTTTAGCCCCCCCCAAAAAAACCAACAAAAAAATAAACAAACCTGGACAGCATCCCTTTTAAAATTAGCTGGAAGCAAGTGGCACTGGTGAGGCACCAGGTGGAGTACTGTCTATAGTTTTGGATGCCAGACTTTAAGAAAGATATGGACAAATTAGAGAAAGTCCAGACGAGGGCAACAAAAATGATAAAAGGTTTAGAAAATCTGACCTATGAGGAAAAGTTAAAAAAAAACTAGGCATATTTCATCATGAGAAAAGACGGGGGGTGGGGGGGGACGGACAGACCTGATAATAGTCTTCAAATATCTTAACAGCTGTTATAAAGAAACTGGCAATCAATTGTTCTCCATGTCCAGGAAGGGTAGGACAAGAAGTAATTAGGGTAAACAAAGAAGATTTAGGTTAGATATTTCTAACTATAAGGGTAGTTAAGCAGTGGAATTGGTTTCCAAGGTAGACTAGAATCCCTGTCATTAGAGGATTTTAAGAACAGGTTGGAAAAACCCTTGTCAGGGATGGTCTAGGATGGTGTACCTGGCCCCACCTCACTGCAGGGGGCTGGACTAAATGCCCTCTCCAGGTCCCTTCCAGGTCTACATTTTTATGATTTAAAGGTCTCAACTAGGATGGGGCTAGGCCCAGTACAAGCTGGCAAAAGGCAGCCCCTGCCCCAAAGGGCAGCCTCAAGGTAAGCGAACATGCATGTGCTACCCCATGGTAGGAACAGCGGGCTGGCCAGGTGCTTTCGTTTTACCAGGTCAACCCTGGCGGGGAAGGGCTGGTCACCTCCTGGTTTACTTCAAGATAAAGAGTCCGACCTACATTAAAATGTCAAGTCTATGCTGAGTTTTTTCCTGGGGATCACTCATGCCGGCCCGAAGTAAAACCCATCCTGAGCGGTGCCCACCACTGAGGCAGCCGTTGAGATGGGGGCAGCAGTCGTTTGCCCTGCCCCTCATGGCTGCCCATGCAGAGCCCCGCCCCTTGTGACACGCATTGATTCCGTCCCATCTGCCCTCGGCACCTGTTGACGTCAGCCACAGTTTCAGGTAGGGAGGCGTCTCGCTGCGCTTCTAGCCGTGATGCAATCGCTGCCCTAGTCAGCCCTTGCGGATGGCTGGTAGTAGGGTGACCAGATGTCCCGATTTTATAGGGGCAGTCCCGATATTCAGGGCTTTGTCTTGTATAGGCACCAATTGCCCTCCACCCCTGTCCTGATTTTTCACACTGGCTATCTGGTCACTGTAGCTGGTAGTACCCTGCCGAGCCCGGCGCTGGCGAGCCCAGTGGAGGGGTGAGTATTTTTGGCCCTGCGGCAGACCGTCGCTCAGGAATGGGAGGGTTGCCCCGAAAACGGCCGTGGCGGCTTCTGGAAACATGGTGTCACACGTGAGGATTATGTAAAATGAACGATGTCTGCCAGAGCAAATGGGATGGCGGGTGCCCCCTGCCGCATGCAGATGCGGTGCCTCCCGGGCCAATGGGCTGCGCGGGGCGGTGTCTCAGTCACGTTTCTGAGTGTATGAAGTCGGTGCTGTGCTGGGTCAGCGGCGTTGTGAGGAGCTGGGGCGCCTGGTGAGTGAGGGACGGCGGGTCCTCCTCCCCGCTATCTACCTACCGTGCCCGGGGATTAGGGGGAATGTCCCGTTCCCTGCGCCTGAGCGGGGCGGGGCTGTCAGGGGGTGCGGTACGGACTGGGGGGTCGGCTGCAGCCCGGCCCCGAGCGCAGGGAGCGCCCCTGCTCTGTTTGAGGGAGGGAGGGAGGGAGGGAGAGTGGGTGAGGGGAGTCGGGGCGAGCGGATTGGTNAGCGGGGCGGGGCTGTCAGGGGGTGCGGTACGGACTGGGGGGTCGGCTGCAGCCCGGCCCCGAGCGCAGGGAGCGCCCCTGCTCTGTTGGAGGGAGGGAAGGAGGGAGAGTGGGTGAGGGGAGTCGGGGCGAGCGGATTGGGGTTCGGGGGCTGGGCGAGGGCGGTTATGGGATTGGGGGTTCGGGGGCTGGGCGAGGGCGGTTATGGGATTGGGGGCTGGGCGAGGGCGGTTATGGGATTGGGGGCAAGCGGATCGGGCGTGCAGTGGGCTAGGGGGCCGCGTGGCTAATGGGGGACTGGGCTGGGTGAATGAGAGGAGCGGGGGATGGGGGCTGCTTGAGGGGAGAGTGGGCAGGTGGGTTTGCAGTGGGTGGGTGTATGGTAGTGTTAGTGTGTGCGTAAGGAGGTTTGCGTTGTCTGTACAGAGGGGTGTGTACTCAATGTTTCTATTTCCCTGTGATGTATGGCTCTATCTAGTTCCTCTCCCATGGTAAGTGGAAAGTAATGGCCCTGGCACTGCAATGAGGCTAAGATCCTCCCTGCGCTGTGAAAGGTGAGCTCCCAGCTAGGCTGTGGCACTCCAGGTGGTTCTAATCCTTCCAATCTGGCATTAGGAGGCAGGATGATGGGACAGAGTAATTGTTTAATCACATTTAGGGCTTCACTTGCACTTAAACTGATGGTAAATATGACGTTAAAACCTAGCTGTTGCTGACTTTCTTTGTAACTCCGCTGTGTCCTGTTAAGTGTGTTATACTGGATTCTACTTTTCTGGTAGGAGTATTGTACACTATTGTAGCTGAGTTGTATGTTGTAGGTGTAATGCATATATGTTAATGATCATAGAATGCTTTTAAACATGCATAATACTAGATAAGTGATAAATATCAATTCAGAATGCAAATTCTAAAGTCAGATAGAATTTAACTTGCGTGCTGCTAAATCTTCAGTGTATGCATGCAAATCTCTACTTGAAGATAAAAGATTGTACTAGCTAGCTGAATCTCTACTACAGAATTAAATAAACCATAAATGAGGCAGGCAAGGTGCTTTGTCTTGTGTTGCTTTTTATGCATGTTAGCAAACTGTCTCAAAGCTATAAGATGTTATTACTTACCTTACATGCACGTACACTGTATTTGTAAAACCGTTCTAATTGACAAGCTCCACTTAATGTAACTATATGGACAAAACTTATTAATTTATTTTAATAACATTTAATTATTGGCCATTAGTAGTGCACTGAATAAATTATCATTTGAGAGAATTTAGCTACAATGTGCTCCTGCCAACAACAGGATCTCTAAAAGATGGCTTTATGGCAGTCGTTTTCAATTTTTTTTTTCTGGGGACCCAGTTGAAGAAAATTGTTGATGTCCACGACCCAACGGAGCTGGGGATGAGGGGTTTGGGGTGTGGGAGGAGCTCAGGACAGGGGCAGAGGGTTGGGGTGAGGGCTGTGGGGTGGAGCCGGGAATGAGGGGTTCAGAGTGTCGGAGGGGGCTCTGGGCTGAGGCAGGAGGTTGGCGTGTGGGAGGGGGTCAGGGTTCTGGGTTGGGGGTGCAGGCTGTGGGATGGGGCCGGGGATAAGGGATTTGGGGTGCAGGACGGGCTCTGGGTTTAGGGGGGCTCACAGTTGGGGCAAGGGGTTGTGGTGTGGGAGGGGGTCAGAGTTCTGGGCTAGAGGTGCAGGCTCTGAGGTGGGGCTGGAGTTTGGGGTTCAAGAAGGGGTTCCAGGTTTGGGGGTGCTCAGGGCAGGGGATTGGGGTATGGACTTACCTCTGGTGGCTCCCGGTCAGCGGTGCAGCGGGGGTGCGAAGGCAGGCTTCCTGCCTGTCTTGGTACCACGGACCATGCTGCGCCCCGGAAGCGGCCAGCAGCAGGTCCGGCTCCTAGGTGGAGGCGCGCGACTCTTGCCGCTCTTCTGCCCCCGCCCCCCAGTTTGGAGCCAGTGCTCGGGGCAGGGGCAGCGCGCGGAGCCCTGTGGCTCCCCTGTCTAGAGGCTGGACACACTGCTAGCTGCTTCCGGGGCGCAGCGCAGTGTCGAAACAGGTAGACACTAGCCTGCCTTAGCTGGGCAGAACCGCCGATGGAACTTTTAACGTCCCGGTCAGTGGTGTTGACCAGAGTGACCCAGTGCCTGACATGTTGCGACCCATTACTGGGTCGCAACCCAAAGTTAGAATACACCATAAAGCAGAGTTTTTCAAACTTGGACACGAAAGCAGATTATTTGAGACTTTATTAACTGTTTTCAGTTGAGAGACTAGATTATCAGGATTTTAAAGGACTATATTTTTTAATTGTCTTAGTCCTTTTATAGCACAGGTCTTTTCTAAAATAGATATTTAAAGTTCTAAGCTCCACAACCTTACATATTTAATAGCTTGATTATTTTTCATTAAAAATGATAATACAAATTTACACTATACTAATATTATTATTGTTTAGTAGATTACATAGGAAAATAGAAAATGTTTTTAATACTTTAGTAAAATGGAAGGTTTATTTAGAGTGAACACCATCAACTAATATACCACATTTCTCATTCTTTCTCCTGCTATTGTTTCAAGATTACTATTATTGAAAGTTGAGGAGAACAAGTTATTTTGGTTTTTTTTTATGTTGCTCATTTGACAGCTCTGTGTGCGTGCGCGCGCACACGCGTGTATATATTGATAGTCGCTTTTATTTTTTCCGTTATCTGTGTGGGCCTTTCATATAGCAACTAAGGAAAGAACATAAAGAAAAAGAAAAACCAAACCAATGATGCTAAAATCAAATTTGGCATGGAGTCAGGAGTAGTACCTGAGGCTGTTAAATACATTTTTTAAAAGTGACAAGTTTTCAAGTTGTCAGGGTTCCTTTAGCCATCGGGACTGTTTACATATGACATACCTAGTTAGGTAACATTTCTCAGTACTACTAGTATCTCTGGGAATTGATTTCTATCTCTCAGGGATGATGAAAATAAATCCAGAAGATGCTAATATGATAGTGGTTGCCATCTGAGCATTTACTGAGATACCCAAATCCTTATTATCTATATGTGTAACAGCCGTACTAAGGCTTAATACATGGCATAACAGTGTCAAAGTAAGGTCCTGTTCCTGCAAAGACTTACCCATGTGCTAAACTTTATGCACTCAGGCCCTGATCTTGCACCATTACAGATTTTTTTTTATTTTTATTTTTATTTTTTTTTAAGCCTGGCTATGGAATATGGCAGGCGTGGCCAAACCATGGCTCTTGAGCCACATGCAGCTATTTTACAGTTAAAGTGTGGCTCGTGGGGCTCCCTCTACTCCCGCCTCCATTCTCTGCCTACCAGACTGCGGGGGGGCGGGAAGGTTTGGGGGATTCTGCCCTGCGGTGGGGTGGTGAGGTTAAGGGCTTCCGCCAGAGATGACAGGTGCCTGCTGATGGGTGGGGAGTGGGGGGCGCACAATTTAAAGGTTTGTCTTCCCCCTCCCTCCCAACAACTTGAGTCATGCCCCCCTAGGCACACCCTCCCTCTTACCCTCAGTGGCCCCTCCCTGCAATTCCCAGGTGTTAGTTTCACCTGGAGAAGCAGCAGCAAAAGCAGTGGCTCTCCCTGCAGCTCCCACCTCTTTGCCGCTGCCTCTCCCCATAGCCGCACTTACCAGTTTGCTGGATCTAGCAGCTGTCTTGCAGGGAGGGTCCTGGTGGCACCATGTGACCGAGCGGGGCCAACAAACCCTGGCAAAAATCTGGGGGGGCACATGACCCCCACGTGTGTCCCCCCATAAGTCACCTCTGGCTTTTGCCCAGCAGGGAGGGGGAGCTCAGGGCTTCAGCCCCACAGAGTGCACCTGCCAGGGCTCAGGGCTTCAGCAGGAGTGGGGCTGAAGCCCTGAGCCCCTGGAGGCACGCCCTGCAGGACTGAAGATCTGAAGATGGTTATATGTGGCTCAGAGGGTCAGTAAACTTGGCCGTCCCTGGAATATGGCTAACAGCCTGTCTGCCTTATGGTGTGTTGTGGCAAAGGGCCTGGTTACAGATGGATTTGTAGTGTAGGTGAAGCTCACAGGAAAATTATGTACTAGTTTCAAAGAGAATGCTGGAGTCTTCTACCACTACTAGTATATCCTTTTTATTTTTTTATTTTTTTTTTTTTTCTTTAAACCACCATTGTGTTGTAATGACATATGTCAAGTGACCTTGAGCCACTAACACATTTACAGTAGTTGAAGCAGTTTGAGTGGATTACCATTGTTTAAAAAAATTCCTATGCTTATAACTGTGCAAGAAGCGTATATTAAAGACAATTTTGTAAGTGCTAAAGAGCTAGGTATTTATGATCTTTTCTTTTTAAACAGATGTACCATTCAATATGATTCCTCCTGTTGTTTATGAATAGCTGCTGTCTCCGCTGAAATCTGTAAACTAGTTTTTCATCACTCTATATTTTTATTTATTTATTTTGGTTATTCAGGCCACTTTATTGTTTTCTCTATAGATCTAGAATTATTTTTATCTGCAAGAAAATAAAGGCTGAAGTTAACAAGAAACATCAGAATACCACCCTAATACTGCAGTACAGTGTTTTAATACATAAATATAAATCTAGAGATGATAGTGGTGCAGGACTGAACACCACTGCAGGTTACAGTACCATTTGGAAACTTTGAGTATTTTTGACAATGTTTGCTATTTATTTGGATGGAAACATTTGTCTTAAACTCTTGAAAGGAAAAATTGTCATCAATATTGAATTAAGAATTTCTGTTGTGAAATTCAGTGTATTCTATGACCGGCTCTTTTATAAGGGGTGTGGGTCAGGGTTTTGCAGGATCTGAGGTAGGGAAACTTTGGTTTTGTAGACTGCATTCCTTTGTGTAGAAAACTATTGGTTTTGTTATTGCTGTTTCTTAGTGGGATTATATCTTTATCTCTGGAATGGCATCTAGTTGAAATCAAAATAAATATAATCAGTGAACTACTTGATCTGGGAGAGGTTAGTTCCAGCCTGAAAAACTATCCTTGTCCCCTTTGTATTGCCACAAGAATAAATTCTACGGGGCGAGAGCATATTTTATGGTGTTAGTGCATCTCCTAGCACAATGCTTCTTATCTGCAAATCCTGACTGGGCTTTTTCAGTGGTACTAAATAAAACTACTTGAATTTTTAGGAGAAACTAGTTTCGGACCTAGTCCAGGAACCTCATCTTTTTTATATTGATAAGTTTTCCTCTGCATGAGATCGTATCCTATTAAGTAGACTGAGAATTTGGTATTTGAGTTCCTGGCTAAATACAAATAGACAAGAAGCGGCGAAGCTGAGAATATGAGCTGGGTTTTTTCTCTGGTTTCTGATGACCAGGAAAAATGTCAATCCTTGATAGCCTAGGCTGACACAGGGTTTAAAAGAAATTACATTTGTGTTATTTTCCTTATTCCTTAAATAATCTTTTAGCAGTGTAAAAGAGGTTTTGTGCTTTTGTAAAGCTCCTTTTGTCTATTAGTAATTCATCTGAATTGACAGTAGTTTCACTGTACTCATAATTGGCCCATTTTAAAAGCGAACAGCATGTTCTCTTTAATGCATTGTGTAATACTGGGCAAAGCTTCTTTACCGGAAATGCTTGGTTACCTAGCAAGTATGATACATAGTAATAAAACAGCTGTTATGTATTAAAGTTTTGTGCCTCCAAGTTTCGATTCTAAGTTCTATGAATCCATTCTGAGTGTCTGTAGGTTACCAAGAATTCCAATTGGGTTCTGTGGTGGAGTGCTTAGGATCATTTCTACATCTGCCCTTTGTTTCTTTTCCCATTCTATCCTTTCTTTTTCTTATCACCTTTTCTTTGCCATTCTTAGGCCATGTCTATGTGAGCAAGTTTACAGCGGCATAGCTGTATCAATGCAGCTGTGCTGCTGTAAGATTGCTTGTGTAGTTGCTCTATGCCGATTGGGGAGAGCCCTACCGTCAACATAATTAAACCACTTCCAACTAGCGCCTCTGACATGGCGCTGTTCACACTGGTGCTTCTGTTGGTGTAACTTATGTTGCTTAGAGGGGTGGTTTTTCACATCCCTGAGTGACATAAGTTATACCGACAAAAGTACTAGTGTAGAGTTAGGTCAAGCCTCTTCTGTTCTATTCCTTTTTTCCCCCCCTTCTGGAGTCCTGCAGCATGTAAAGCATTTTTTTTACTACTCATTTTCCTCTGGCTACAGTAAAACTCTTTACCCAATCTGCTGAAAAAAGAAAATTTAGTAGGCTCATGTAATCTTATAAATTTTCCTTACTTGCTAGCTGTTTGTAGAGTGCTGTGGCTGCTGTTGACATTATACCAGACTACATTGTGCTCTTAAACTGACATAAGGGCTCGATGAATACATTGATTGGGCCAACAGTGTGAAGTCCATGTACTACTTAGTCTAAATACATAATTATACAGTTTGTAAAATCGGTATTTATTCACTTAGTTTCAGGAGTTCATTGTGTCAAGGGTTACTTAAATAGCATGATTCATTGACTGTCTAGACAGTCACCAGGAATCAGGTGGCCTTTACATGCTAAAAATCCTTATGCAAGCATTGTGGATGTACGTTAAATTATTTTTAAACCAAAATGTATATGTCGTTAAATTACTTTCGTTACTAGTAATATGAGAAGTCAGGTTCTTCTTCAAATATACGTTGCTGTGGATCTGTAGGTGTGTATATGCCCCAGGCATTCAAGTTTGGAATCTTTTGCATATCCGACTTTCAGAAACCAGTTTCCCCTGCTTCCAGGAGGTTTGGGTGGAGATTTTAGCTAACAAATGGGTGCTAGACATTCTTTTCTTGTCTTCTACCTGCCCCCCTCCGTTCCTCCCTTCTTCTGCAACCTCTCTCACAAGAGCCTTTTTACAAAAAGTGGCCTCTTTGTTCCACCTGGGAGCCATAGAAAACATTCTTCAAGAATACAGGGGCAAGAGTTTCTACTCCCATTATTTCTTCATTCTGAAGAAGGGAAATCTTCATCCTAGACAAAAATTGAGGTATTTCCCGATTCTAAACCATGGCATTTTCCTACTCTCTGTTGCTGGGAAAATTCTTGCATGGGTCATATTGAATAGACTTAACACCTATCTTGTGGAAACCATTCTCTCCCAAGTTTCAGTATAAATAGATATCCATCTGGATGGGGCACTGTAGACATGATCTTCGCAGCCCATAAGCTTCAGGAAAAGTGCCGAGAGCAAAACCATGGTCTTTACATGGTATTTTTTGATTCAGCTAAAGCTTTTGACTCTGGCCGTGGCTACACTCGAAACTTCAAAGCGCTGCTGCGGGAGCGCTTTGAAGTGCGTGTGTGGTCGCACACCAGCGCTGGAAGAGCTCTCTCCCAGCGCTGCAGGTACTCCACATCCACGAGGGGATTAGCTTACAGTGCTGGGAGCGCGGCTCACACTGGCGCTTTACAGCGTTGTAACTTGCTGCGCTCGGGGGGGGTGTTTTTTCACACCCCTGAGCGAGAAAGTTGCAGCGCTGTAAAGCGCCAGTGTAGCCAAGCCCTCTAAATCATGAGGGACTCTAGAAATGCATCCTGCAAAGGTGTTTTTTCTTTTTAATTTTTGGTCATTCAGTCCTTCCATGATGTGGTGCTGTCCAGAGTTGTGGAAAATGGCAAGATATCAGACCCATTGCTGGTCACCTGTGTCACTGAACAATGTTGTGTGTTGGATGCCATGCTCTTTTCCATTTTTTTTTTTTTTTTTTTTCCCCCAGCTGTGCTTATGGATGCATTTCATGCCATTGACAGAGGAGAATGTATCCAGTTCTGCACTGATAATAAGTTGTTCAATCTGCAACACTTGCATTGCAACTTCTTGCATTGGTCTGACCTTGCATATGTGTTTACCTGTAGTGTTTACTGACTCCTCGTACATCCACGTGAGACTCCATCAAACTTGAGGAGAGTGAACAAATGCCTCCACAGCCTTGGCTTCAAGATGGTAGTACTTCAGACTCAGGATTGGCTTGTGACTTTCAATTTGCATTCCACATTGCCATCCATCAAACCTGAAGAAATACCCCTTACTTATGGAATGGCCTAATGATTATCAGTAATGCTGCAATTCTGTTACAGAGGTCGCGGAAGTCACAGGGCCAGCTGCTCAGGCACCCCACGGCCAGCCTCACCGGCCACTGCTGGAGTGGCCCTGGAGCCTGCTGCTGCTAGAATAAAATCGAGATATTGAGAAAAAAATTAATCAAGGAACCAAAGGACATGAAGAGAAGAAATTCTTTAACTGCCTATCCACCAATGCTAGGAGCTTGGATAACAAACAGTTGTTCACTTATGAGCATAAATTTGATCTAGTGGGTATTACTGAAATTGGTGGCTGATTACCTTATTGAAATGCTAAAATCAATGGCTATAACCAATTTAGAAAGACTTCAGTAGGTAAGTCTTTTTGGATTCGTCTTCACTGTAGAGGATGTGGTGGACATACCCACCCTTTTTGGGTGATACATCTAAAGTACTGTCCCACACTGATGTGTCCCTAGAAGAGGTTTTAGAACAAATTGATAAATTAAACAGTAATAAGTCACCAGGACCAGATGGTATTCACCCAAGAGTTCTCAATGAACTCAAATATGAAATTGCAGAACTAAGAAGTGTAGTGTGTAATGGATTTCTGAAGCAAGTCTCTGTATCAGATGATTGGGAGGTACCTAATGTAATGCCAAGCTTTAAAAAGGGCTCCAGAGGTGATCCTGGTCATTACAGGCCCATGAACCTTACTGCACTACTGGGCAAATTGAATCAGATGCTTAGATGACCATGCTACGTTGGAGAAGAGTCAATCTGGCTTTTGTTAAGGGAAATCATGCCTCACCAATCTATTACAATTCTTTTGTGTCCCCACGAGCATGCGGATAAGGGTGATCAAGGCAATATAGTGTACTTGAGTTTTTAGAAAGATTTTAACAAGCTCCTTCACTAAAGGCTCTTAAGCAAAATAGGCAGTCATGGGACAAGAGGGAAGGTCCTCTCATGGATCAGTAACTGATTATTCCTATCCTTTGTTTCTTATCTTTTAAATAGTTTCCACAATGGAGGGGGGTAAAAAGCGGAGTCTCCCAAGCATTTCTGTTCGGACCTGTGCTTTTCAATATATGTATTAATCATTTGGAAAACAGGGTGAACTAGTGAAGTGGTAAAGTTTGAAGATAATACAAAATTATTCAAGATGGTTATGTCCAAAGCAACAAAATGGCATATGAAAATCAACATTTGATAAGTGCACAGTAACGGGCGTTGGAGGGGAGGGGTTGCCTTAAAAAGGATATGTGGAACTGGAAAAGGTTTAGAGAAGTGTAACCAAAATGATGAGGGGTATGGAATGGCGTCTGAATGAGGAGAAATGTGAAAAACTAGGGCTTATCAGTTTAGAAAAGAGATGGCTAAGGAGGGATAGGATAGAAGCCTATAAAATCATGAAAGATGTGGAAAAAGTGAATAGAGAAGTGTTCTTTATCCTCTTCCACAATACAAAACCAGGATCACCTGATGAAATTAATAGGCAGCAGGTTTAATAGAAACAACACGCAATTAGCTTATGGAATACATTCCCATGGAGCGTTATTGCCAAAAGTATAACTTAATTCTTTTTTTGAACCCAGTACATTCATGGAGGATAGGCCCATCAGGGGCTATTGGCCAAGATGGTCAGGGATGCAACCACATTCTTGGGGTGATCCTAAATCTCTGACTGCCAGAAACTGGGAGAAGAAGACAGGGCTGGATCACTCCACCTGCTTTGTTCTGTGTACACTCCTTAAGCTCTGGTACTGGCCATTGTTGGAGACAGGATACTGGGCTAGCTGGACCATTGGTCTGACCCAGTGTGGCGGTTCTTATGCCCTTAAAAGGGGAGGAGGAGTGGCACCCCATGTTAAAAAATGGCATTACCAGTTTGAGTCACTGATAACTCGGAAGAAAATTATCTTGAATGCATCTGGATCAATGTTCAAACAAACAAACACAAGATAGGTATTAGTTGGTGTCTGCTACAGACCACCAAGTCACAGTAGGGAATAGGCATAAGGAGCCACTCATCCTATCTATAATAAATAGGTGGGGAAAAAAGCTGTGTGATCATAGGGGACTTCAGTTGAAGTTACACATGCTAGAGGTCTTATGCTGCCAATACTAAAACATCCTTGGAATTTCTAAATATCATAGGTGACAATTTCCTAACTCAAAAAGTGTTGCAACCTATGTGGGTGAATTCTAAATTTGATCTAGTTCTGACAGGTAAAGAAAAATGATCACAGAACAAAAATTAAGGGTAGCTTAGGTACATGTTTTGATTGATTAAAAGGTAAGAGTATTGATGTAATATACTAACACTTCTTAAAGGTATTTGACTTGGTAAGGCATGATATTTTTATTAAAAATACTAGAACAAAATAAAATTAACATGGTTCACATTAAATGGATTAAACTGATAGGTCTCGAAATATAATTGTGAACAGGGACTCATAATTGAATAGGTGTGGTTCTAAGGTGGTTCCGTTCTTGGCCCTCTGCTGTTTAACCCTTTTATCAATGACCTGGAAGAAGACATAAGCTTATCACTAACAAAGTTCTCAGATGACACACAATTGGGGAAGTGGTAAATAAAGAGGAGGACATGTCACTAATACAGAGCGATCTGATTGCTTGGTAAGATGGGCACAGGCAAACAATACGCATTTTAACATGGGTAAATGTATGCACCTAGGAACAATGAATGTAGTCTATATTTACACAATGAGGGATGCTATCCTGGGAAGCAATGACTCTGAAAATTTTTTTGGAGGTCATGATGGATAATCAGCTGAACATGAGCTCTCAGTTGGATGCTGTGGCTAAAAGGGCTTATGTGATCCTTGGATGCATAAAGAGGAATCCATAAGTAGATTTAGAAAGGTTATTTTACCTCTTTATTTGCAACTGGTGGGGCTGCTGCTGGAACACCATGTCCAATTCTATTGTCCACAATTCAAGAGGGATATTGATAAATTGGAGAGGTTTCAGAGAAGAGGATTAATGATTAAAGGATTAGAAAACATGCCTTAAAGTGATACACTCAAGGAGTTCAGTCTATTTACTTTAACAAAGAGAAGGTTAAAGGGTGACTTGATCAGTTTATAAGTATCTACCTAGGGAACAAATATTTAATAGTCTAGCAGAGAAATGTATAACATGATCCAATGACTGGAAGTTGAATCTAGACAAATTCAGATTGGAAATAAGGCATACATTTTTAACAGTGAAGGTCACTGACCATTGGAACAATTTATCAAGGGTTGGGGTGGATTAATTCACCTCACTGACAATTTTTAAATCAAGATTGGATGTTTTTTCTAAAAGATGTGCTCTAAGGTGACTTTTTGTTTTGTTTTTGTTTTTTTTTTCTTCAGGAAAGGTCTGTGGCCGGTGTTGTGCAGGAGGTCATACTAGATGATCACCAGGGTCCCTTCTGACCTATGAATAACCTTACCCTGAATAAAAATAAATGAATGAACAAAAATGCAGTTTTGACTTAAATGTGAGCTTAAATGGTTTATAGTGGGGGGGAAAATACAAAATCTATTGAATATGAGTAACCTTAGAGTTACAAGTATATAGCCTAATGTTTGGGGGTGAGGGAATATAACTTTGGGCATGGCTACACTTGCGAGTTAGAGCGCATTAAAGCAACCTCATGTGCTCTAATTCACAATGTGTCTACAGTGGCAAGGCACGTAGAGCGCCCTGACTCTGCGGCTAGAGCACTCCTCGTACTCTACCTCGGCGAGTAGAATAACATTTGATGTGCCCCCGCTGGAGCACTGCAGCGCCAGTGTGGACGCCTTGGTCTGTTAATGTGCTCTGATCGGCCTCCAGAAATGTCCCACAATGCCGGTACTAGCCACTCTGGTCATCACTTTGAACTCTCCTACCCTGCCCTCAGGTGACCAACTGTCAGACCCACCCTTTAAATTCTCTCACATCGCGGTAATCGGCCTCAGTGATCTCTTCAAAGGTCTCATCCAGGAGTTAGGCAATGCGCTTGCACAGGTTTCTTGGGAGAGCCACTGTGGTCCTTGTCCCAGTCAGGCTAACATGTCCGTGTCACGGTGCCGCGGGGGGACCATTGCTGCACACAGGCAAGCTGCATATGGGTCAGGGCGGAAGCCGCATTGCAGTAGAAGACCTTCCCTCGCTTCCCAAGTCACCCTCAGCAGCGAGATATCTTCCAGGATGAACTCCTGTGGAAAATGTGGGGACAGTGTTCAGTATAGGGGCCCCTTGCAGCTGTTGGCTTTCCCCAAGGCACAGAAACCCAGAGGACAGTACGGCCGTGAAACAATCAGTTCCCCCTTGCCCCTGTGTTTACTCACCATTTTGGGGCTCCCGTGGTTTATGTGCGCTCGCTTTGGGACAGGCAAATTATGACCCTTACCTACTGCACTCAACCCCTGTCACCATGCATTATAGCCATCCTGAAGTGCAGCACTAATTGCATAGCACTCTAGCCAGGAAGGCTGAGTATAACAACAGGACATACGCAAATGTGTGATTATACCGTTCCCCACTCCATCCCTCTGCTCTTTCTGTTTCCCAAGCAGTTGTCTCTTTTCAATAAATGAATTTTCTTTTCAATAAATGGTTTTTTTGGCTTTGAAAACGTTCTTTATTATTGCATAAAGTAAAAGATACCTTAGCCCAGGAAAGCAACAGGCACTGCAAGTCAGCGTAGCAAACACAGATTCCTACGACCATTGGAACCACTGCACTTCACTCCCGAGCAGGGCACCAGACATTACTGGTGGCTTTTAGCCTCAAATTGCTCCCTCAAGTCATCCCTAATCTTTGCAGCCCCATGCTGGGCCCGCCTAATAGCCCTGCTCTCTGGCTGTTCAAATTCAGCCTCCAGGTGTTGAACCTCCAAGTTCCATGCCTGAGTGAATCTTTCACCCTTCCCTTCACACATGTTATGGAGGGTACAGCACGCGGATATAACCGCGGGGATGTTGTCATCGGCCAGGTCCAGCTTCCCATACAGAGAGTGCCAGCGGTCCTTTAAAAGGCCAAAAGCACACTCCACAGTCTTTCTGCACTGGCTCAGCCTGTTGAAATGCTCCTTGCTGCTGTCAAGGCTCCCTGTGTAGGGTTTCGTGAGCCACGGCATTAAAGGGTAAGTGGGGTCTCCAAGGATCACAGTGGGCATTTCAACTTCCCCTACGGTGATCTTCTCATCTGGGGAAAAAAGGGGAGGCGTCTACGGCAGCGCGGCGACGAGAGTGATATGGACATGGACAGAGAATTGTCTCGCGCCACGGGCCCCGGCGCTTTGAAGATCATGTTGTTAATGGGGCAGCTTCTCGCTGTGGAACGCCGATTCTGGGCCCGAGAAACAAGCACAGACTGGTGGGACCGCATAGTGTTGCAGGTGTGGGACGATTCCCAGTGGCTGCGAAACTTTCGTATGCGTAAGGGCACTTTCATGGAACTTTGTGACTTGCTTTCCCCTGCCCTGAAGCGCCAGAACACCAAGATGAGAGCAGCCCTCACAGTTGAGAAGCGAGTGGCGATAGCCCTGTGGAAGCTTGCAACGCCAGACAGCTACCGGTCAGTCGGTAATCAGTTCGGAGTGGGAAAATCTACTGTGGGGGCTGCTGTGATGCAAGTAGCCAAAGCAATCGCTGAGCTGCTGCTACCAAAGGTAGTGACTCTGGGAAATGTGCAGCTCATAGTGGATGGCTTTGCTGCAATGGGATTCCCTAACTGTGGTGGGGCGATAGATGGAACCCATATCCCGATCTTGGCACCGGAGCACCAGGGCAGCCAGTACATAAACCGCAAGGGGTACTTTTCAATGGTGCTGCAAGCAATGGTGGATCACAAGGGACGTTTCACCAACATCAACGTGGGATGGCCGGGAAGGGTTCATGACGCCCGCGTCTTCAGGAACACTAGT
>QXTE01000262.1:419021-447301 GCA_003942145.1 Platysternon megacephalum | reverse complement strand
GGATGAGATTAACCCCTCCTCGGAGTCCACGGTCAGGGGTGGGGTAGTGGTGGCGGCGCCCCCTAGAATTGCATGCAGCTCCTCGTAGAAGCGGCATGTCTGCGGCTCTGCCCCGGACCGTCCGTTTGCCTCCTTGGTTTTCTGGTAGGCTTGTCGGAGCTCCTTCACCTTAACACGGCACTGATATGAGTCCCTATTGTGGCCTCTCTCAATCATGCCCTTGGAGATCTTGTCAAAAGTTTTTGCATTTCGTCTCTTGGACCGTAGTTCTGCTAGCACTGAATCCTCTCCCCATATAGCGATCAGATCCAGTACCTCGCGTGTGGTCCATGCTGGTGCTCTTTTTCGGTTCTCGGACTGCATGGCTACCTGTGCTGTTCAGCTCTGTGTGGTCACCTGTGCTCTCCACGCTGGGCTAACAGGAAATGAAATTCAAAAGTTCGCGGGGCTTTTCCTGTCCGCCTGGCCAGAGCATCCGAGTTTAGATTGCTGTCCAGAGCGGTCACAATGGTGCACTGTGGGATAGCTCCCGGAGGCCAATACCATCGAATGCCGTCCACACTAACCCTAATTCGAACCGGCAATACTGATATCAGCGCTACTCCCCTCGTCGGAGAGGAGTACCGAAACCGATTTTAAGAGCCCTTTAAATCGAATTAAATGGCCTCGTTGTGTGGACGGGTGCAAGGTTAATTCGCTATAACGCTGCTAAATTCGAACTAAAATCGTAGTGTAGACCAGGCCTAAGAGAAGAAAGGGAACAAAGGAAAATGTTTAATATGGTGGTGGTGACTTGAGTGAGAGAGAGAGAGAGAGCGCGCTATTGGAGGGTTTTGGGAAGTCTTGAATAATCCAGACCTGTTGTGGAGGTGAGCAGTCATGGTGGAGGAGGATCAAGAGAATGGTGCTAAATCTGTGAGAGGAGTGGGATAAGCACTGCTTATGGTTGGCTAAGGGTGGGAACATGGTCCTACTGGATGACTAAGGATGAAGTGAAGCAGTGGGAATAACTAAGTGCTGTGGGGGGACGGAAGGCAACTGTGCTTCAGATGGATTAGGTGCTTCAGGATCACAGATAACTCAGGTGGTGAGGTTTGGACTCAAGGACTCAGCCGCTGAGGTTTGAGGCCTCCTGCTCCCTTCAGTTCCACCAGGACATAGTTGAAGGAACTTTACATTCCCATTCTACTGTCCTGACAGCAGCATGCTGATAGTGAGTGGCTTCTGCTGAGACCTCCTCTTTCATGGTCGTAGATCACATTTCCCAAGAACGGCTTTTGCAGTTGTGAATGCACAGCAGTGTGTCAGAGCAAGGGGCTAGTAATGGCCACAATGGGCTCCAAACATTATGTATGTACTGAGTACTTTTACCCCATTGCATCACAGTATTTAGCTGAATACAGTTCAAAAGTTATCTGAAATGTTTTTTTTTCTTGCAAAGACTATAGTTCAGGGTTCTGTGTTTGTCTTGCAAGAGTTGACTATTTCTCAAACACTTGTAGAGTAAGAAATGCAACTTTTTGCCATGCTTCAGGTGTTTGATCTCAATTTTTATTCTAGGAATACAGATTCTTTAACTTGGATTTTGGCAGGTTAGCAATTGCATAAATGCCTTTTGAAATAGGTTTTTCTAACATATATATTTAAATCTCTGTGTGTATATCCTGTTGATTTAGGGTCTAAAACAGGTGTGAGACTTTTTCAAATTTACAGAGGAAAACAGATCAATAACTCTTCATGTACAGTTTAAGAAAACAATACTGTAGTTTTATTTTCAGATTTCAGTTGTAGCTAAGCTAAGGAATTTTCCCCATTTCCTCTGATTTCACCTTTGAATCATTAATACATAATGAATATAACTGCTCTCTAACTTTACAATTCATGTTTTCTGTCATGTATGACTAGGCTTTTATTCCACTAATTAAATGGACTTATTAAATAAGTAGGATTTTAAAGTCCTTTTCTATAGTTTATTTATAAAACTATGTTGGGTTTGTTGTTTTTGCAGGAGAGTATTAACTACAGTTTCAGACCTTGATTTGGAAATATCATAATTAGCACATTCATTAAGGTGAGCGTCTTACTTATGCTTTCCCCCAAAAAATGATCTGAAGTGTGTACATTCTGCTTTCTTGCTTACTCTGAATTTATATCATGTATGTGTGTATGGTGTTGGTTTGGAGCTGTTACTTATTTATATATAAAGCTTTTTGACAAATAGGAACTACAGAACATAGAGAGTGAGGTAAAAGTCATGAAGCACATGGAAATGAGCTGACTTCTGTTTCCTTTTTAGAAAGTGGAAGCCCTCTGGTGTTACATCTAATACCATGTGCTAGATTTGCTGCATCTTGCTATGCAATAAAGTGATTTTCTCTTTTATTTCCAATATTTTGGGTTCTCCTTTCAGATGTTTTAAGGAATTCTAATGCCCAAGGTGATTCTGGAAACAGCAAATGTAGATGCTAATTTGCATCAGAGTCTATGGGATTGTGGCTCAGGAGAAAATGGGCACAACTCTGCTTCTAAGGCTTGATGTTACAAGGGATAGTATGCTTTTTTGGGTCAGATTCTAGTTTCTAGTCATTCCAATACTAGTTTATACGTGGATTGTCTATGCCTAAATATTCTTTGACACACACAGATTTCAAAATACTGCAGCCTTCCCTATACGGAGAACTATTGTGATCATGAAAAGGTTACTTTTAAGTACAATATTTTTTAGTTTATCTGTGAATGCCTATGTAATGCCTAATGCCAGTGATGCCTATGTAATGTATATATCAAAATAATATAGATGCTTACTGAGTTAATACTGTCCTAGATAGGAAATTAGAACTGAATTATAAATAGGGCTTCTGATTTTCAGGCTTTATTTCATTTTTGGAAGTTTATTTTTTGGCATTTTTTCAGTTTTATGCAGATATCCAAAAATGAGGGCTGGGGGGGGTCTTTTTGTATATATCCCTAGTACTGTTTCAAGCACCACTATGTTAAAGTGCACTAACGAGTCTTTAGTGTATATCGGCAGGGTTTACATATACCAATTAATGAGCAGCATGTTAATGCACTTTAGAAATTGCATCCCCATAGTCTGCATTACTGCCGCATGTAGACGGGGCCTTAAATACAAGCTAGGAAGCAGAGACGTTGCCTATATATAGGGCCCTACCAAATTCAGTCGATTTTGGTCAATTTCACGGTCATAGGATTTTAAAAATCATAAATTTCAGTTTCAGATACTTAAATATGAAATTTCATGGTGGTGTAACCGTGGAGGTCCCAACCCAAAAGGGGGCCGGGGGTGGGTGGGTTTGTGGTATTGCCACCCTTACTTCTGTGCTGTTTCTGGTGGTAGCGCTGCCTTCAGAACTGGGTGGCCAGAGATCAGCAGCTGCTGGCTGGGCGCCTGACTCTGAAGGAGCACCGCTGCCAACAGCAGTGCAGAAGTGAGGGTGGCATCATATGGGGGGGTGCTCACTTTTTGAGGGGGCAGGGATGGCCTTATAGGTGAGTGACTGCCCAAGTTTCCATGGTTGGGGAAGGGCGGGGGTGTTCCGTGGTCACCACCCCTACACACGTACACAACCAGCCCAAGACACCTTTAACTCCTGAGCACCGGGGTGCTGGGCCCACAGCCAGGGGAGGGGCAAGGCTGGGGACACGCTGGCCGAGGGCTCCTATCGTATGTCGGGATCTAGCTGCTGGTCCTGGACAGACTGGTGAAGTATGGGACTTCCACCTCCAGGAACCTCCCCCGGCTGCAGGAACCTCTGCAGCTGCTGACTTGGAGCCCAGTTCTGAAGGCAGTTCCACTGCCAGCAGCAGTGCAAAAATAAGGATGACATGGTATGGTATTGCTACTTTTACTGCTGCAGCGCTGCCTTCAGAGCTGGGCTCTCAGCCAGCAACCGCTGCTTTCCAGCCACCCAGCTCTGAAGGCAGCGCAGAAGTAAAGGTGGCAATACTGCGACCGCCCCCCCCCGCCCACAATAGCTTTGAGACCCCTCCCATACATGCTTTTATTGATGTTTGTTTGTTAAAATCTGAAATCAGAAGCCTTAATAAACAACCATAGCTGAGTTATTTATCAATCGCTTTATTTTCCTCTAAAAAGTAGGAAAACATGACTTCAGAAGATGAAAGCAAAAGGAAAAACTAAATTTTGATAAGGCTCCATTGTACATTTTGGAGAGGGCAGTTCCTTATAGATCAGTTCAAGGAGAGTTTTCCATATGTAAGAAGTTGACAAACAGGCAAACAAGGTTGACGTTGCAGGGTCGGGATGTGTGTGAGGAAACGAGTTACTGGACACAGGGTTCTGAAAGACCTCGAAGATGAGGGCAAGTTTGAAGATGATGCAGTGAATAAGGGAAGATAGTGGAAAGCTTCAAATAAGGGGTGATGTGGTATGGGCAATAAGCAAGGAAGATGATCTTAGAAGCTTCATTTTATGTAGGCTGCAGAGGGACAATGTATTAGAGAGACTGGAAGGGAGGAGATGGGTTCCTGTACAAGAGTTTTGGCTAGTTCTATAACATTGCTGAGGATGTAGAATCAGAATTCTAAGTATTTTGGTGGTAATTAAAGAGGCTTACGGTATTCATCAGTCGTATCACATACATACCTAAATATCCTTCTGATCATTTGATCTTCATCTGTTGCTACAAAAACCTTAACTTGTTAAGTTTTTAAAGCTGACAGTTTACTATTCTGTTTTTAATACTACAGGTGTGACTTCTGTTCTCTTTAAAAGGGGGATTTGACTTGGATCCTGTGATACAGGTGTGTCACCTAAAGCAGGTTGTTGGCTCTTCTCTAATATTTGAAGACTTTCTATTTTATGTTGTGTACAATATACGTAACTCAATCTCAAAAGAAATTATTTAATTGGTTTGAATGTTCTCTTTAGCTCAACTTTCCTCTCATAGAAAAGCTCTTCTTAGGGTGCCATATTTGAATGCTTTAATTTCCTCTTCTCAGCCACAATTCGAAGCAGAAGACATTCTCTTTTTGGGGGAGCAATTAGCCAAATCCCATCATGCTAAATGAGAACCACTTAAGTGTTTCTTTTAATCACTGGAATTTGTTATTCATATTTGATTTTCATGGTATTTTTAATTTAAACAAGAAAACTTGTGAAGATGCATTCTTTATGTAATTTAAGATGCTTTACATCCTTTGTATGGTTGTATTTCAAGGTATAGCTGGAAACTACCTTTTCAATTTCAGATAAATCTCTTTGACATAGACTTGGCTGCTCAGGTCGGTTAAACACTGAGCAAAAAGCATGTATTGAACCATTAAAAAGGTAATAACCTTAAAAAAAAAAAACTTTTCCCAAACATGAGCACAAGGAAGTCTGTATTACTCCACTACAATCTACTTCACAGTCCCATCTTCAGTGAAACAGTTGATCTTGAAACAGAATCTTATTTTTAGTGGAGTTTAATTGAGAATTCCATGATTCATAGCAGGTTGTTAAACCAAATGCCGAATACATCATTCATGGAGAGAATAGCAAGTTCTTGTGGCTCATTTTCAAATATCTCAATTAGTGAAGATAGAAATTAATTTCCATAGCCCAAATACTGTTTGGAGGGAGATAGTAGGGAAAGGACACTGTCACCTACAATAAATGTGAAAACTGGGAAAGACTATGTATGAGAATTCCTTAATTATAGTTGGAAATGCAACCACATTTCCAGTGCATAAGTGCAAAATGTTCAGATGTGCAAATAGCTCTGTCTAAGAGTTGGTTCTAAAGTTTTATTGTCAAAGGGATCGGATTTATTATTGAAAACTTGGGGCCAAATCCTGCATCATGAAAATATACAATAGGGGAGGCCAAACACTGATGGCATTAATCTGTTCACAAGATTACCTGCTATGTAACATGTAACTATAAGACATTCTAAACTACTCTTTGGTAAAATCATTAATATTATACTTAAAAAATTTCTGTCGTCTCTTAGAACCAAAAAAAAAAAAAAAAGCCTCATTCTGTATTCCTTGCACATCCAAAACTCACATTGACTCATGTCACATGTTGCAGAATGGAACATTGTGAATAAGTTTTTTTTCTTAGAAGTCTGGCCAACATTGTAGTGTACTTTAACAAACAGTAGCTGTAAAGACACAGCATTTTATGATGAGACTTACTAACATATGCTGTTTTCCAACATATTTAATGAAAGGTTCTAATGCTAGTCCATTTTTTTTTTAAACCATTAGTCTTGGGTATTCAAATGCAATTTTTTTTTTCAGTCTCAATATTTTGAAAATGATTTAGATGTTTGTCACATATAAAATACTGTTTGTTTGTTTTAATTTATTCTGCTACTTGTGTCTGCCATACATTGATTATACTTTCCAACATAGCTGGATGTTTTGGGTTCAACAGGAAATTCGGCAACGCCCCTCCTCTGCCCCCCCCCCCAAGTTTCACACAATCTAGAACAGGGGTG
Source organism: Platysternon megacephalum (assembly GCA_003942145.1). Lineage (NCBI taxonomy): Eukaryota > Metazoa > Chordata > Testudines > Platysternidae > Platysternon > Platysternon megacephalum. Next base: position 440,834 of record QXTE01000262.1, on the reverse strand, counting down.
GCCAGCCTGAGAAGGACCCAGTATTTACCAATGTACATTGCCAAAGAGCCACAGTAATATATCAGCAGCCCTGCATCAGTTCCCCTCCCCCACCCCCGCTCCCAGCGCCTCCCACCCACCGGTAGCCCCGCCGATCAGCGCCTCCCTCTCCCTCCCCCACCTCCTTATCAGCTGTTTCGTGGCATGCAGGAGGCTCTGGGAGTGGGGAGCAGCGAGAGTACGGCAAACTCAGGGGTGGGGAAAGGAAGAGGTGGAGTGGGGGCTGGGCCTGTGGCCGAGCTAGGGGTTGAGCAGTGAGCACCCCTCTGCACATTGGAAAGTTGGCGCCTGTAGCTCCAGCCCCGGAGTTGGTGCCTATACAAGTAGCCGCATATTAACTTCTGAAGAGCCGCATGTGGCTCCGGAGCCACAGGTTGGCCACCCCGATCTAGAGTCTTACTTTCCCCAAGATGTGCTGAATCGGATTTTAATGTACACCAAACCAGGACTTGAAAAAATCCTCTTACTAATGGGAAGCTTTTACTGATGAACATGAAGGCTTAAGACATTAGTTCCTGTAGAATTTAACCTTTCCTTTAAAACAACAAAATATGTTAATGCCCCATATGGTTGTAAAGATAACTTTTCAAAAGGGATTGAAAACTAAAGAATGGGTATTGACTTTGTCAATAGACAGGCAGCTCCAGTGCTTTTGCTTCTTAGGCTATGTCTACACTACACAGCTTTTAGTGACATGGCTGTCATGCAGTGTAGCCACTGTTTGTCGGCTCTCCTACTGACAAAAACTTCCACCCCCAACGAGCAGCGTTGGAGGCAGGAGAGGGCTTCTGCCGACAAAGTGCTGTTCACAATGGCGCTTGTCGGTGGCAAAACTTTAGTTTTTCGGGATTTTTTTTTTTTTTAACACCTCTGAAAGACGAGTGTTTTCTCGTTCCATTGTCAGTGTGGACATAGCCTTAGTTTAGTAAGTAGAAGCAGAATGAAATGTATATCTTTTCATTAACATTACTGCTGTTGAGAACCTTTGTGGGTAATGGTTAATTGTATAAATTTCATACGGCTGCAGAGCATTAGGACGGGAGAAGAAACACACAACTTCTTTCTAGCGTTTATTATTTCAGGAAATTGTAGGTTTTGAATTTCAGACCCCTACTAGCCTGATGCTGACAAGAAATATGGATAGTGAAAATCATTAGGCCAGAAATTTGAAATCTGAGTACCTGAAGTTGGACTCCTAAGCAAGTAGTCTAGTTTTTCCAAAGGTGCTGAATACACGCAGCTCCTGTTGACTTAAATGGGTGTTTAGTGATGGTAAAGTCCACAAAATATGGCTCTGAATTTGGAGGTGACATTTTTCAGCCAGTGCAGACTTAGAGTCCTACCGTGCTGCTGCTGAACCAGAACTCTACATACTGTTTAGGTGTGTTCTATCTACTTTAAAGATATTTGTATTTTGAAACCTTAAATAATTTTGCTGAAATCCAAGTGTATTAAAATATCCATATGCTTCCTTTGCTGGGTGAGAATTCCTTCTTTGCCAAAAGGTTATCTGTATAGGGTTGGCATAACTGTGAGCAATATTGTGGTATTTTTTTGTTCTCAAAGCTATAAGAAAAGGACATTGTTGGGGGGCCCTGGTATTTTTTATATTTTATAGTTTTAGAGGTGTCCAGACTCTCTAATGGATGAGGATTACCAGTAGAAGAGGAAGAGACACAGTTTAAGTGCATGTGGGAGATTCTGGACCTAGGTACTTCATGCTTTTTGATGCTAGCTGGGAGGGAACCTGATAACACTTATGCCAACCTTGATTAAGAAAGCAGGTAAGGAATGTGTGTAATTGTTCTGATTCATTTGAGTAGAAAGTTAAATTTTAAATAGTTTATTCAGAAAGCTATTTTTGTTTCAGTTGTGCTTTAATTTATCTTTAATTTTTGCTAATGTAAATATGCCAAAAGTACAATAATAGAATCAACATATAAACTGTGTGAATTAGGCTTTATTCACTGCCTTAAAAGACTGAATTTTCAAGCATTGGGGTTTCTCAGTGTAGATTGCAGCATTTTGGATATTGCTGAGAATTTTTTTTATTGCTGTGAATTTTTAATGAAGAATTCTGGTATTAAACTCTTCTTTAAGCAAGTATTAAGCTTATGCTCATGGTGACTTGAAGAAGACTAGATGTGAAAAAACATACTCAGGAAATAAAGATTCCTGGATTACTGTAAAAGTCTGCCAAATAAGCACTGCTCTGCATTTTCCTTGTGCTGAGGTCTGAGAACACAAGTTTTTTGTTGTCTCTTTGATGGAAAGAATGTCACATTGAGGATAATCTGTTAACTCTTAGCCTTCAAATAAGTTTTAAGACTCAACTGTTTGTATAGTTAGTCTTTTACATGTGCACAGACGACTTGTAGATTAATACTAAAGTGACTTCTCACTTTTGATGGCTGTTGTCAAGTTAGCATCCTTTTGCTACCAAGTATGAGGAAGTATTTAAGCATTGCCTGCTTGCTCAAGGAGCCTGTGTTCAGTGTAAATTTTCACACCTAATTTTTCATTCAAATAGCATGGAATGGTCAAATCATCGTCAGTTGTTTGCCATATAACAATTGCAAAACAATACCCGTTGGCAAAGCAGCCCTCTAAAAGAGGACTTCTGGAAACATTTCACATTAATGAAAATTACAGTAGAAAACTCTAAAATCTATACTGTCAGGAATGATCTCTCTGATATCTGTACTTGTGTATGCAGTATGATACAACCATCCTGGTAAAAACATTATCATAAGGTGTTAGAAAATGAGGCAAAACCTTCATGCTTAGATTTTTAGAGAGAGTTGATTGTGTTCATTGATGTACATCACTAGTACTTCTGTGGTTTGGGGAATTGAAATTAATTTGCTTTTCCTTTTTGCCATATGAAGACCCATAATTTATATGTTGGCACTTTGCCAATAGCTTGGGTGTGGGGGCTTCAAAAATATTAACAAGAAAGTGGTTGTATTGAGGCAGTGCTCATTCCATAGTATGAAACCAGTCACTCTGCACAATGTGAGCTTGTTACACCCCAAAATGAAAACTACGTATGTGAAAGACTAGATAGGACTCTCTATGTACAGAATATGTGATGGGGTATAGCATACAATAGAATAATTCTTTTTGTTAGAACTCAATCATAGTCACTTGGCCACTTGTGCTTTTGTGAGGGGAGAAAAAAAAAAAGACTCTAGGGGAAAAGAGACATTCCTCCTCTGGAGCGTAACTGTGGTATTTAAAGATGTGCTTGTCACCTTTCAAACCACAACTTTTGATTTCTTTCCCTATCAAGGTCATCTTTTCAGGTATCTACTAATTCAGCAAGATAGTTGCATAAGGTACATTACTCCTGGGGGAATTCTGCACCAAAAATTTTAAAATTCTACACAAGTTATTTTTAAATTCTGCATATTTCTTTTCAAAATAACGTAATATAATCACGCTGGTTTTAATTATTTTGGTAATTTATTTAAACTACAATACAATGGATGAAGAATTGGAGTGAGGAGCATTGGAGGAAATCACCAAAACTCTCTGTCTAATAGTAATGTAGCTAGTATTGACCCTTTATTTCTAGTTATTAGTCAACAAATATATGGAGCCATATGCTCAGCGTTACATCATAGATAGGGCCCTACCAAATTTACGGTCCATTTTGGTCAATTTCACGGTCATAGGATTTTAAAAATTTAAATCTGAAATTTCCCTGTGTTGTAATTGTCAGGGTCCTGACCCAAAAAGGAGTTGTGGGGGGGGAGGGAGAGGGTATGTGTCACGGGGTTATTGTGGGGTGGGTGCAGTACTGCTACCCTTACTTCTGCACTGCTGCTGGCAGCAGCACTAATGTCAGAGCTGGGTGGCCGGAGAGCGGCAGCTGCTGGCTAGAAGCCCAGCTCTGAAGGCAGCCAGCTCTGAGCCGCCACCAGCAGCAGTGCGGAAGTAAGGATGGCATGGTACGGTATTGCCACCCTTACTTATGCACTGCTTCTGGTTGGGCGCCCAGCCAACGGCCACCGCTCTCCAGCCACCCAGCTCTAAAGGCAGCGCAGAAATAAGGTTGGCAATACTGTGACTGCCTTAAAATAACTTTGTGACCCCTCCCCCGCAACTCCTGTTTCGGTCTGGACCCCCAACTTGAGAAATGCTGGTCTCCCCCATGAAATCTGTATAGTATAGAGTAAAAGCACACAAAAGACCAGATTTCATGGGGGGAGACCAGATTACACAGTCTGACGCATTGTTCATGACTGTGAATTTGGTAGGGCCCTAATCATAGGCAACTGAAGAGCAAGTGAGGTTTGGGGACTCAGACTCACAATTTATACTGGCTACTGACCATCTCCAAAAAGGTCAGTAGCAAACAGTTCATGGGGCACATTTTGATAAGAATTTTTTTCAGTTCAAAAATTTAGACCATTTCTAATCACTGAAGCATCATAAGCATGTATAAGGCCATACTGTCCTTTACAGTAAGGCTCCTTTACACCACTCTGGCAATGTAAAGGAGCCTTAACATTTTTACACCTGTTTTATGTTCCTGGGGGACTTCGCTAAGAACAATGGGAACAATTCACTAAGCAGTCAGGCTGCTACATTCTGTTACACACACACACTCTGATTTATGTCTCTACCGGCTGCTCTGGGTGCCCAAACTGACAGGCCTGACCTGCTGTAGGGTCTCATAACCACTCTTCCGGCTTCCCTTTGCTTCCCCATCAGAAGTCATTTTTCTGTGGGGAAGCAAAGAAATCTTTGGGGGCCATGACGCAGAATCCCCCAAGAGTAGTATGTTGACGTGGGCATCTTCCCAGTGGAAGTCACAAATACACAGGGCAGGGCTGCTCAATAGAGCTGTGCCAATGTTGTAAAATAGACAAAAGATGTCTGTAGCTGTAATTTAATTATTGTCAAATAGGTATTAAAAGTAGCTTCCAGAGGCCCCAGTCATTATACTAGTTGCTGTATAGACACACAAGAAGAAACTGTCCCAGCTCTGAAGAGTTTACAATCTAAGGGCTAGTCTACACACTTGAAGCACTACAGCAGCACCGCTGCACCGCTGTAGTGTGTCTGGTGAAGAGGCTGTAAGCTGATGGAAGCAGGGCCGGCTCCAGGCACCAGCCCAGCAAGCAGGTGCCTGGGGCGGCCCCTGGAAGGGGGCGGCACCTCCGGCTCTTTGGCGGCAATTCGGTGGCGGGTCCCTCAGTCCGTGTCGGAGGGAAGGACCTACAGCCAAATTGCCGCCGAAAAATGAAGCGGCGGCGTTAGAGTTCCCGATCGCGATTGCGGCTTTTTTTTTTTTTTTTTGCTTGTGGCGGCAAAAACTATAGAGCCAGCCCTGGATGGAAGAGAGCTCTCCTGTTGACTTAATTACTTCACCTCTGTGAGAGGTGGTAGCTTTGTCAGTGGGAGAAGTGCTCTCACCGACATCAGCGCTTAGGTCAGTGTAACTTAAGTCTTGCATGGGTGTGGATTATTCACACCCCTGAGTGATGTAAATTATGCCGAAGTAAGTGGTAGTGTAGACAAGCCCTTAGATTCTGCATATAGGAAGATAAAATTATCTGATTACATATGAGACTTTAGAGAATTTGAGGTGGAGAGAAAAGAGGGGAAGTTGTACTCTGCTGGTTTGGTTAAAGCATTGCCTCTAGAACAGTTCTGTCTGGGATCCTTTCTGTTTTCCCTTAAGTGTTAATTGAGGTACACAAGACTTTTTCATTTGGTAAAATAAAACTTACAAAGGCCAAGATTTTTCAAAGGTAACTTAATTTTGGGAGCTTCTGTATTTGGGATGTCCAACATGATACACTTTCAAAAAATCAGGTCCTTTTTAAAATGTTGAACTCTGAAAATCAGGCCCCTTAAGGTGTGTCATATTGGGCACCCACAAACTGAGGCTAACTAAACACTAGTTACTCTTGAAAATTTTGGCTAAAGCAAACAGGTTCTCAAATATTATTCTCCAGCCAGTTCGATGTGAATTCTAATAGGAGTATGTGTAGAAGTATTTTTTTCAGTGGGTCAGCGCTTGCAATGCAGCATCTCCTTATTGGGCAACTAACTTTTTATGTGGGACATCTGTTTCTATTTGGTGTATTAGAGCCACTGAAACCAAATTTCTAAGTAAAATAACTTGCATGCCATTTATAATAAACAGAAAAAAGATCTCATAAGAAAAACAAGGATAATTTTGCTTCCTTATTAACCTTCTTCAAAACACAGGAAATGATGTATACTGTAGCTCTGACATCGATTGCTATTGGTCTGTTGGTCATCTTGTTCATAAACCACCTCGTTAGCTTGGTAGAAAATATTGCTCTTCAGAGCCACAGTTCAGACTCGTGGGGTTTTGTGCACTTTTTCTGACAGGCAGATAGAGGGCAGGGAAATATTCAAGTAGGGAATTATACTCACTGTTTACTATATAGCCTACCATGGGTGACATAAGCAGCATCCCCGGGATTTCATTTTTTCAAGCACGTTTAGCTTAAGTTGTAGGTTGTGTTACCACACGCATCTCTAATTTGAGTTAAGTGGTGCTTTAAGCTTGAGTTTAGCTGGCTAGTCTGGGGTGGGGATGGGTTGATGCTTGAGTGAAGCTAGTGCTCAAATTAGTAATGCAGTGGAGATACAACAACTCAAGTTGCATCAACTCATCAGTGCTAAGCCAATCACTCTGAGCTGATGATGAAATCACACTGTGTAATTTCAATGTTGTTGTGAAGTGTAGTCACACTTCATGCGGTAACTTAGGTGTACTAACTCAAGATATCTGTTATAGTGAAAACAAGCTCTCTGGTAGACTTCTCTAGTTACTGGTTTCCTTCCTACCTTCTACTCTCCTGGAAGGACTTGTGTAAAATAAATAGTGATGGAATGATTTACCGTAAGAGGAACCCAGGTTGGTTTGCTCTTCGTGACCCAAAGACATGACTATAGATAAGTCTGGCTTACCCTCTCAGTAGCTGACCTGATTTTAGACCAGCAGTAAGCTGCCCTGTAACAGAGCTTTTGAGGTAAATGCCTCTGCCAGTTCTTTAGATTTCAACCCTTCCTCCCAATATAGTTTCCATGTTAAGGTTGGAGGCCTACAAAAGATGTCTTTACACTTCGGGAGCCTTGAAATGCGTTTTTTCCTAACTCACATTGATTTCAGTGAGATGGCTAAATACCTTTGTGAATCCCATTCAAAGTTTAAGTTGGCTTATCCTGGCTGCTGTGGTTCTTGATTTCCAGCCCCATGTATGCCAATACTAAACTGGTGTCTACATGAGGTTGTTATACAGAAAGGCTTTTCCTGTTAGACTTTTTTTCTCTGCAACTTCTCAGACAAGTCCTTACTTAGACCATCCTGTAAGTTTTTTGTCTTTTAATTACCATAGTTCATAAAGGGACTTTGCCTCCTTTGTACCTTGGAAACCAAGCCGAAATTTCAGAACATCAGTAACCGAAGAGGACTTGTGTTATTTCTCAGAAATCTTCATTAAATTATTATATACTAGTTTTTTCCAAGGACACTTCTGGACATTGTGTGAAAGGTCTTAAAAATGGATACCATGGAAGCTGCGTATGTCACTAAACCAATTCCTTTTGTTGTTGTTGTTGAATGACCAAGTAAACAAATAAAACTGGCCATAATGAATCTAACATAAGGTTGTAAAATGATCTTGTGGCCAGGTCTTATTAGCTGAGACATACAGGGCAAAACTATTACTAGTAATTATTGCCTTAGGCAAATTACTGCAAAAAATTAAATTTTGATTTTCTAGCACAGTGCAGCTTTAGATATCATGATCCTAAATGCTGGAAGGACAAACAGTATAGTGAATTTGGTGGGCATTACGTATTGGACCTTTCCTTAAATCTGGTGCTTGGTTTATATATGGGCACCCACTTACTTAGAGAGTGTCCGTTCACTAGAGGTGAATTGTCTAGTCTTTTTGATCCTAGGTAACCAAGAGAAGATTTTATTATATGTCAATGTTAAATGCTACTGGGAGTTTCATCTAGGGGCAAACTTCAATGTGATTGAGACCTTGAACAGATTTTTTTTTCTTTAGTAACTTCTAGCCAAAAGCCCATCAGTCTGAAATGAAGGAAGAGAAATTCCCCTATCCTGTAACACTTTTCTTGCCACACTATAGACCAATGCAAAGCTCCTCTTTTTCCTTTTTTTGTTTGTTCCAGTTTAAGTAATTTTAGGGAGACACAAGGAGCTGCTTATTTTGGCTCAGGAAAAACTGCTGAAGTAAACTGTAGTTCAGAATTTGTGCTACTATAACAACTCTCCATCTATTGATCTGTCTGTTATATGAATGGACAGCCTTGAGCCTATCAGCTCAATCATGATTGGTGGATCTGAATTGCATAAATTCACTGTGCTGGTAGAAAAATACTGCCTCATGTTACTTGCAAAAGGCTGTTCGGGTTTCCAGCAAATATTCTAATTGTAAGAAAATATTTATAGTTATCAGTAGTGACTGCTAAAATAAATGCCCCTAAAAACACTTCCTCTTCCAACTAAAAACAGATCTCTTGTGCACATCTTTGGCTGAACGAGAAGAAGAGTGATATTTGCTTCTGAGAACTCGAAATAAATGTAAAATGTCTGGAAAACCAAACATTAGGAGGGTAAGAAAATAGTTTCAATTGTTTTTCTGGGGGAAAATGGTAGGAGAATTTTTAAAATATCAAAGTTAAAACTACCTGACTGTTGTAGGTTTGTTCTTTTTCTTTTGCGTGTTAAAAAGCAAGGCACTAGTAGTAGTACTGGCAAAACTTACATTTTTTCATTCTTTTGTACTCAATCTGAAAACTGTCAGATTGGAAATGCAAACAGATGGGTAGTGTTATAAATTTTAATGGGAAAAAAATACCAAACACTGAATTGCTCATATTTTAGGTAAGAATCAAAATAATTTTCATTGTCTAGTATTACATTAATGTTGTTCAGAGCACATTAATCCTGGAAATGTGCAAATGACCGGTAAGTGATGGAACAAGTGTTGCTGTCTGTGGATCAGGGAAATCTAATTTCCTGAACTTGTTTCGCCTACGTGTTTTTCTGGTGTTTAGTTTGCTACTTAAGGATGACTGCTATTTGGTGCTTTTTACCTTTGATGGCAAGTCTTTAATATGTTTATTATTGCTTTAATACTGTTTAATGTTGACGTTGTTTTTTAAAATTTGATAACTGCTTTAACAGCAGCTCTTTTTCTTTCCTTAGAGGTATAATTTCCCAAGCACTACTTGACATTTTTGGTTGTACTTAATGTTAAAAGGTCAATTTAAAGAACTCACTTCTGTCTGGATTTTTTTTTTTTTTTTTTTACTTTTGACATTTAGGATTATTGTAACTGAGAGAAATGAAAGAATTCTTTTTCTCTAGGTTGTCCTCAAAATGCACTAGATATATAGTCAATTCACTGTTTCCACTGGATAGTCCATCTCCTCTGTTTGTGGGTCTCTCATGTAGCAACAGAGGAAGAATTTTTTAAAATAGGAAAATGAGATTGTATACTCCCTAAAACTAGTAAAGCAGCCTTTGAAACAAACTATTTTTTTTAAACTCACTAAATATTTTCTAGTTCATTGTGCTAGTTTAAGTCTTCAGCAGAAATAGTAAGATAGAAAAACAACCTGTCATATACTCTTGATTTTTGCATATTTGTATACAGTCCCAGCCAGTAAGCATGACAGAAATTATATAGACTAAGAAATGAGTAATATTGAGATTTTTGAAAAGGCTGTCTTCTAATAAAAAATTCACTTTATTTCATCTTCCTTTTCCCCTGTGAATTTTATGCCAAAATGAATATTCGTTTTATAACATTGTTATTAGCCTTGAATTAAATATGGAAATGTATTGATGAAACGTTTCGGAAATGTTTAAATGTGTCAGATTCTGGGATGAAATATTAATAACGAAACTCTTGAAATTAAAACTTAACATTAGAGCTACTTCATTATTTCAGTTTTGATTGCCCAATAACAGAACCTTAATACTGAGCAAACTGAAAAAAATTGGTTAAAACAAATTGTTTCAGCATTGTTTCCTCCCCCCCTCTTCCCCTCCCCCCCTTAGGATTCTGGATTCACACTTCAAGACTGGCAATCTTGTATGCAGAGCACAAATGTGAATATGGCTTGACTAATTCTTGGTCTGCACAAATATTGCTAATGAGTGTTCAGTGGACTGTATTAAGATCAGGGGGTTCTACTCTAGCACTGAAGAGCGGAACCCACAACAGCTTGAAATCAGTGGAAATATTTCTCAGCAGTCAGACTCATCAAAGCAGCAATACAAAATGAGTGGATATTCTGAACTTGCAAACAACCATAGCCAAATGATTGCTGAGGAGACTGATGGTCAAACCAAGCCTGAACGACATCCAGATACTCTTCAGGAGGACATTGAGATGAGCAGTGGATCAAGTGGTAATGACTTCAGTGGAAATTATATGAATGAAAATTACTGTACTGGCCATGATTCTCATGACAATGAATCTGATGAAAATGGGAAAGATACAGCAATTCTCATGGAGTCTTTAGATTGTCATAAAAGGTAATATGCTGATTTTTTCCACTCATGTTTTTCTTAAGATTCTTAAAACCTAACCTACTTTCATGTTAATACATGCAATGTAATCTGTGTTGGGTTGTGTTCCTATGCCTAGTGCTTTTTCCATTCCATGCTAATTTATTATTTATTCATTCATTACTGGCTCATACCATAATAGGCAGGTAGTAGTTTGCAACTACATAGTTACTTTATTCTACTTGAAGAGAATAATGCTAATGTGAAATACTTTTGAAAGTAGAGCCATATGAGAACATACAAGTAGAAAAATATAGTAAAAATGCTATTTGGAAGTGCAGCAAAGAAGTTTGTCTTCATATTTTCTGCTAAGGCAAATAGATCAGTGAGGTAAGGCTTTTAACTGCTTGTTTTCACCACCTCAGAATCTCCAGTGCAGTCTGGTTTAAATTAAAGTGTTCAAATTGTGACTTCAGAACAGAACTTCAGTTTAAAATCAGATTTAGAATGCGTCTTTCCCATGAATAAATCTTGTTTACCAAGTTGAAGCATTAACAATATCTTGTGGCTTTCTTTTTAAATCCTGAGAGTATTATTTTAGGAGAGTAGGGAAGAAAACCATGGAGTGGTGATATACGTCACACCTTTTTATGGCTGTCCGTTAATGACACAACTGCTGGACACTCTACCATTATTAGTCTACTATATAGTGATTGATTTAGTGGACACACCAATCTACCATAGAATTACATCTTTTTAAGCATACGTAACATTTACACACAAACTAGTTTGGCTGAAGCTGCTCAGTTGGCATTATCACCAGTTTCATTGGTATAAAGTTGATCTGTAAGTTTAAAGTAACAAATAGAAAATGGAGATGTTAAAGCTAAACACAACTTGTATTTCACTTTATTAACATCACTGAAGTTGTTCTTTTTTCAGCTCAAATGCATTTACCCTGATGATTACAGACTCTGAACATAATCCATCTACCAGTGGATGCAGGTAAATAAAAAATAGACTATTGTGCATTTTAAAATACGTTTTAAAACAATGATGGGATAATGCTGTTTGAGGTAACTATTGTGAACAAAAATTAATTAACTATTTAAAATTTGGTAAATCTAGTTCAGGGTCTCTCGCCCTGTGGTTGACCCAAAAATAGGTCGCAAGAACATGTCAAAGGTCACATGGGAGGCCTTGGCTCAGGGTTGGGTTCTCCACCCGGGGGAGTTGGAAGACTTGGGGGTAGGGGATTGCAGAGCCTGTGCAGCACTCGCTTCACAGTGGTGGCTCCAGTCCCACAAGGCTGGCTGGGTTTAGTTCCCTGCCCTGGGCGTTTGTGACCTAGTGCATGTGGTTTCAGCACTGCTCAGGTTTGGCCCGACTGCCCCTCCGTTATGAGGGGGGGTGTCCGGCTGGGCCAAATTTGGGTGAGTATTGCTGCGACCCCATATGCCAGGTTGCAACTCCATTCACACAAATTTGGCCCCGTCAGCCCATCCGTCAGGTGGACCTGGCCAAACCTGAGCGGAGCTGTGACTTTGGAGGTCGCAACGCCCAAAACCGGGAGACTAGCTCAGCCAGTCCCCTGTGACATGAGCCACCTCAAAGGTACTTGCAGTGTACTTATTACATTAATGTGTATATCAGATGTTGTGGGCAAAAAATATTTAGTAAGACAGGTGTTTTTGCACTAAAGCTATTTACTGGTTTGTGACAGGCCATCAAGTTTACAAATGGGTCATTAGCCCAAAAAGGTTGAGAACCCCGATCTAGCTAATGTAGCAATTATTGCATATCCTAAAGTGTCTTTGAAGCTAAATGCTTCCAAAATTATACTAAATAGATTTGTAGAACTAGTCTAATGACATGATATATGTCAAAAGGCTTTGGTTTTCTGGAAGGTATGGTATCAGTTTAAATATCAGTGTAACTTTTTTTGTTTTAATTTTATAGCAGTGAGCAATCCAGTAAAGCCAAAACACAGAAGGAATTGAGGAAAACATTGCAGGAGCTGAAAGCACGCCTTCCTCCTGAAAAAAGAATCAAAGGAAAATCTAGTGTGCTGGCAACATTGAAATATGTACTTAAAAGCATTAAACAAGTTAAAGGTAATGTAGCCAAAGAAATATAATAAATTAGATTGAATAAAAGTAAGCTCCAGAACTAGAATCCGAATGTGGATCTCTTTTTAAAGTTAAGTTCATAATAAATGAAAGATCATAAAACTAATGTAGTTGTAGCATTTTAATAATTTGGGTTTGTGACTCTACCCAAAAAAAAAAAAAAAAAGCCAGGGGGGCAGGGTTAGCACTTACAGTAACTTTTTAAGATATTAAAAATAAAAAACCTAATAAAATGTAGGGTGAGACTTGATTTTATTTAAAAATACATTTTTGGTATTTAGTTAGCCATTCACTTACAAATTGTAAGTGATATTGACTATAGACAATATTCAGCAATGTCTTCTATCCAAGGATTGCCAAGTACTTCACAGACTGTAATGAACTAAGCTACGCAACACCCTTATGAGCTACATAAACTTCCCCAGGTTACAGATGAGGAAACTGAAACAGGAAGAAGTTAAGTGCTTTTCTCGTGGTGGAAGTGGGAATAGAACCTAGATACCGTGTCCTGTACTTAACCACAAGCTCATGCTTTCTGTCCAGTCAGTGTTAGCAGGCTCGATGTTAACTGGTCACATTTTGAAATGGGAATATAAAAAACTGGCTTAATATTCTTATTTAGCCAATGAAGAATATTACCAGTTACTGATGATTAACGAAAGCCATCCTTCTGGTCTTGATGTGTCGTCCTATACGGTGGAGGAAGTTGAGAACATTACTTCAGAATACATCATGAAAAATGCAGTGAGTATGCTGACCCATTACTGCAGTGTGTATGTAATTGGTGGGTGTGGTTGGAATTCGTAACTGTAACTTTTCTTTAAAAAAACAAAACAAAAAAAATTGGGCATAATGGATTAATGCCTTGTTGCCAGCAGCTTTGATGGTTTTGTTGCTGGTATTGGACACTGCATTCTGAAGAATGTGCCCTGTGATGGGGAAGAATTGATCATGCTGGATATTGCAACTATACATTTTTCCCATATGCTATATAAGTAAAACAACTGAAAAGAACGCAAAATTCTTAATCCCAAATAATGGGTTATCCGACCCTGCTACTTTATCATCTGTTACAAAGCATCCACTCCAGAAATGAGGGATTTGATCCTGGCAAATACTTAAGAATCTGATCATTAAATTATCTTGGGCAGAAGTTCACTCCGGAGCTTACAGTATGGTGGTAAATACTAAACTGCTTTGTCTTATGTGTAGAGAAGTAGTGCCTCACGGACCAGGGAGCTAAGGTATCTGGTGAGACTGCACCTAGGTTACCATGTTCAGTTTTGGACATTTTCAGTGCAGGAAAGTTGACTACAAATTGTAGAAAATTCAAATAAGAATTTAGGAGGACAGAATTAAAACGGTGACTCTTCAAACAGACTGGGGCCTGGTCTACACTACAGTGTTAAGTCGATGTAAGGCAGCTTACGTCGACCCGATTATATCAGTGTATACACTACAGCCTTGCCCATCAATGTATGTGCCCTACTACACCAACATAATAACTCCACCTCCACAAGAGTCATAGGGCTTATGCTGGTGTAGTTATGGGTTACTTACATCTATTGGCTGTCATTATTGTCAGGAACAGGGCAGCTGCACAGAACACCACTCATGGATCTCTCCGCCAGGAACCTGGCTGCCCCTGCTAGAAGCCTAGCAGCCTCCTCTGGGCTCTCGGCTCCCCACTGGGAGCACGGCTGCCCCTAGAGGGGAGCTCTGCGCCCGGAGTCCTGGCCACACTGCCACTGTTAACTCGGTGAAAGCTCCTGGTGAGGATGCACACCACCGACAGAAGAAGAATAGTGTGGACATGAAGCACTGCAGTAATTACTGCAGTGGCTGTAAGACGACATAAGATAGGTCGTCTTACGTTTATAGTGTAGATATGTCCTGGGAGTTCCCCTTAGTATTTGGACTACTTCATGGGCTTGGAAGCACCTGCTAATATCAGGGCAGATGTCATCATCCCTCCCCTAGTCTTCTTGCAGAATCTGGGATAGAGGAAGTGCCTGACTGAGTTGGGAGACTCCCAGCAAGTCCTTCATTGGGGATAAACCAGGAGATGCTGGGTTGGCAGGAAAGGGAGGAAACCCCCTTCCTCAGAAAACCCTAGGAAAGAAATGGAGAAGCTGGGGAAAGTGCATCCCCTACCCCTTCCAAAGAAGCTGAGGGGGAGGCGGTGGGCCTGGAGGGACCACCCCACTGTAATAACCAAAAAGAGTAGGGGTAAGAGGCAGCGACGGTTTGAAGGGATTGCGCTCTCCTGTAGGAGAGAGGAATGAGAGGCAGTGGAGGAGCTGAAAGAAAAATGTTCTTCAGTCTCAAGAACTGAGATCAGGGAGACGTATGTGCTGGAGAGGCAGCAGGAATGCTCTGGTCTAACCCCTTTTGAGAAGGCAAGAGTTAAGATTGGCCAAGTCTATACACTGTGGAGGGCCGGCATTTACCTTCAGCTTCCTTCCACAGAGCACAACAGGGGGCTTTGACCTCTCTTTATGTGGGCCTTCATAGTCCATGCAGGTGGCAGCTGACTACCCTGGGTTTGTGAGGGTCTCTCAGCAACGAGGGAGAAAAAATGTTCTTTAAGTTCATGTTTTAAGGCATAAGCTAACCACTACCTGATGGGGTTTAGAGGAAGAAACTTCCCTTATGCATCAGTGATTCCATAATTGTCTACTACAGGATTCTTCACCGCCTTCTGAAATATTTCAGTTGGCTATTATCAGGATACTGGTCTAGATATCCCTTTTGGTCTGATCAGGAAAGGCTAGTTCTGTGTTCCTATGAATAGTTTAAGGGGTATAAATAGTAGTATTCAGATAGGATGGTATTAAGGGGAAAAAACGTAGGCTGAATATCAAACGTTCATTCACACTGAGATCTGTTAGACTGTAGAGTTTTCCAACAGCAGAGATCAAACTTTTGTTTCTCAAGTTGTATAAAACAGAACTGGACAAAGGTATCGATGCATGTGCTGTATAGAACAATCTTGTATTTCAACAAGATAGATATCACTAGGCCACCTAATAGATTTCCATTTATTAACTTTTGTGTTAACTGCTTGTCCATAAATTAGTGTACTAAATTACTAAGCATGGGCATGTTCATTTTGACTGTAGATGAATGTACTGATTTGTGTCATCTTTAAGGCACTTGAATAATTTAATTTTATAAATGCAAAATATGCCTGTGATATTAACATTTATGAAGAGAGAAACTGTAGTGACCAAGTCCAGCTGTCTCTGTATCCAAAGTAACTTCTGCATTATGATAGAGTCAAGTCCATGTAGTAAGATTCTACAACCAACTGCTAAAACTACATCAAAATATGTATTAAAACCATCACCTACTTCAGGAAGTGTTTATATCAGCTACATGTACTTTTCAGGCAGTTAAAAGAATTTGTCTTGAGACTTGATGTACATTTGGTTTACATACAGTACATTTGGTTTAATCATTTCTTATTAGTTAAAAATAGACAAGATGAATAATACTTAACATCAAATTAGTTTGAACTTCCAAATACCATTTTTAAACCACTGTATTATCAAAGAAGAAGATTAAAATTTTTCTCTTGTCTAAAATGTTTGAGATTTTGTTATTGCTTAGGACATGTTTGCTGTAGCTGTTTCCCTGATTACTGGGAAAGTCTTGTACATCTCTGATCAAGCTGCCTCTATTCTCCGCTGTAAGAGGGATTTCTTTAAAAATGCCAAATTTGTGGAGTTCTTGGCACCTCAGGATGTCAGTGTTTTCTACAGCTCCACTACCCCTGACAGATTGCCATCATGGAGTATTTGTAATGGAGTTGGTAAGTACTCTCAGCATTGAATACATCTCTGTTTTTCAGTAACAACCATTTTGGAATACAAAACTTTAAACTGTTTATTGCAACTTGTTATGAAATCCATTTAATATTTTTAGAGTCTTCCACACAAGACTGCATGGAGGAGAAATCATTCTTCTGTCGCATCAGGTAAGACCAAATATTAAAATTAGACTTGAAGTATTAAACACTGAGACCATGCGTGTCAAAAAGTACTCAGTGGATTCTTAATTCACTGTCTCTTTTTCCTGATATGAAAACAAGGCAAATCATATGCATGGCCTCTGGTTATCTAACATACACTATAGAGATTGTTATAGAAAGTAACTGCAAAGCGGATTCAGGAAACTGAATCTCAGTTGTTAATGCAGTGTAGTTGTAGCTGTCTATCCCAGGATATTAGAGACAAGGGGGGCTGTGGAATATCTTTTATTGAACAAGCTTTTGTCTCTCTCACCAACAGAAGTTGGTCCAATAAAAGATATTCCCTCACCCTCCTCATGTCTCAGTTATTAATCAGTTTGGAATTTGACCTTTGCACTTAGGTACAAGTAAAACTGATCCTGTTAAGTTTTGGAGGAAGGGTTTCATCATTTCATTTAATTCAGTGGATACTTGTACATTCCACTCAGTCCATCTCTGTTCAGTCCTTCCTTTGATCATGATGAAGGTCAATTCAACACTCATTAATTTATTACATTAGTGTCTTAAGAACCCCATTGTGATTGTTACTTGTCTGTATGGTACCTGAGGATCATCCCTGCACCAGAGAGTTTAGTCTTGATGTCAGCAGGCCACAGGCAGATGAAACAGAAATGAAGTGGGTGTGGGATAAAAAGATAAGACATCAATATTCCAAACAGAGCTTAGAAGCCCCAACTCCTTAACAAATTGCTAGTTCTGCCACCCCCATGCAGATGAAACACAGCAGTTCAGGACACTGCTGTTTCTTTTCAGGCTTTTCTCCTCAGTTTTTTTAAGTAGTGAGCTCCTTCCATTTTTTTCTACTTTCTGGGCACTCATTTGGAGGACATTTTTTTCCACAGGGACTATTCTCTTTGCTGCTCCCTACATGCTTCCTACCTCCTTGCCCTCTCTTACCTCCCTCCCCTCCACACACACCCCCCAAAATAGAAGAGCAGGCAAGGAAGCACAAAGCCAAACACAGAACATATTTCATTTATGCTGAATACCTGCAGCCTGTTGCAGAAGAAGAATTATGCCAGCTGTGTGTCTGGCACAGGAAGCCTTGTTCTGCCAGGGCAAGGAGGATTCGTGATGCAACATAGCATGGTTGCTGTCCAAATGAAAGCTGGCATCCAGGGCAGAAGCCTCGTGCTAGCTCTGATCTATTCAGTCTAGACCATAACTACCTTAAAACACTTGATGTCTTTGGAAGAGACTGCAGCCAGTTAAAGATGCCAGGATTCCATCATTGGATATCATTTGACCAGATTCTCCTTCAGTACACTACACTTCAGTACAGTACAGTACAGATTCTCCCACTCATGTTGGAATTCAGTGCATCCATAAGAGAAATTATAGAACATGTGAGCTGTCAAGAGGCTGGTTGTTTTACCTCAAAAGAGCCAGACCCAAACCATCAGAAAATCATATTGTATTTCCTTCTGTCTCATATGGCTGAGGAAAGTCTTCAGTCCTCCACTTCCAGATGTAGCAGATGCTGTATTACGGATCTGTACAAGGCATAAATTGAACCAGTTTTAGTAGGGATTTTCTTCCATTCCACCACATAAGTAGCAAGTCTTGAGCAGAGAGATCCTCAATATCCCTTAGAAAAATGTACAGGAGAGAAATTTGGGCCTCCATTTCTACATTCACAGGGCACTGCAATATTTATTTCCAGGCATCTCTGATGCATGCTTCAGCCACAGAGTTGGTCCCAAAGTAACTCACCTTGTTAGGTGGCAGGGCAGGGACTCATTCTTTTTGCAGCCTACATTTTTTTTCCCTTTCCCTCACTATTTCACTTTTCTCTGGTGATCGTTAATGCTGAGTGATTGGAAAATTTCTTAACAGCTAATTTCTTGTCTCCAAAAGCCAACTCTGCTATTCTGTTCCACTCTTGAAGATTAATAACTATAGATATACTAATCTGGACACTGTGGGATCCACTGTAAGGCTGGTGGTCAGATTTCTTTGTAGCACAATTAACGTTAGCTTTAAGAACTGTACTCTTGTAAGTTTATTATAACTGTGTAAGAATTCTTCTGGCAGTTGGATATTTCACCACCACAAAAGTACACACCTGGTCTGCATAAAATGAAAACAACCCTGTAGTGAGAATTAGTAGAGATGGCATTTAGGGAGGGGAAATTAACAGATAAGAAGTTTTCCATTACTTAAATGTCTTCAAGCACAGAATATAATACATTTGTATATTTTTATTTGCCTTACGGGTTCTTTGAGCCTTTAGAGGGTTCCCCTTTTCTAGCTCTTCTCCTCAAGCATGAGGAATAGAAACTTGGTAACATTGAACATAGCTAGATAGTTCCATATGTCAACTAAAATATTCCCTGAAGAGCTCAGTCATTTTTGTCTCCAATAATACTTCAAAAGTACACAAATAAAACTGTTTTGTTATACTATAGCTATGAACTTTTGATTTCACTGGTGCTGAGCTAGAAAAACTACTTTGAGTACTAGAGGTTTTGTGGGGATTTTACCAAGTAAAGGTCATATGGGGAGGGATAGCTCAGTGGTTTGGGCATTGGCCTGCTAAACCCAGGGTTGTGAGTTCAATCCTTGAGGGGGCCACTTAGGGATCTGGGGCAAAATTGGTCTTGCTAGTGAAGGCAGGGGGCTGGACTCAATGACCCTCAGGGTCCCTTCCAGCTCTATGAGATAGGTATATCTCCATATATTATATTATATGAGCATACAGCCACTATGTAAATACAAAATCAATTCCTTTTTGAAGGAAAGACCAGGATTAAGGCACAAGAAAGATTAAGTTATTAAAGAGTGACCTTGTTCAAAATGAATGGTGTTCACGTGATTTAATGTGAACACCAAATATCAGAAGGGTAGCCGTGTTAGTCTGTATCCACAAAAACAACGAGGAGTCTGGTGGCACCTTAAAGACTAACAGATTTATTTGGGCATAAGCTTTCGTGGGTAAAAAAAACCCCACTTCTTCAGATGCATGGAGTGAAAATTACAGGTGCAGGCATAAATATACTGACACGTGAAGAGAAGGGAGTTGCCTTACAAGTGGAGAACCAGTGTTAACAAGGCCAATTCAGTCAGGCTGGATGTGGTGCACTCCCAATAATTGATGAGGAGGTGTCAATACCAAGAGAGGGAAAATTTGCTTTTGTAGTGAGCCAGACACTCCCAGTCCCTATTCAAGCCCAAATTAATGGTGTTAAATTTGCAAATGAATTGTAGCTCTGCAGTTTCTCTTTGAAGTCTGTTTTTGAAGTTTTTTTATTTAAGGATGGCTACTTTTCAATCTCCCTGGACATTCAATAACAGATTTAAGTGTTCGCCTACTGGCTTTTGTACGTTACCATTCCTGTTGTCTGATTTGTGTCCATTTATTCTTTTACGTAGAGACTGTCCAGTTTGGCCAACATACATGACAGAGGGGCATTGCTGGCAAATGATGGCGTATATCACATTAGTAGATGTGCAGGTGAAGGAGCCCCTGATGGTGTGGTTGATGTGGTTGAGTCTTCTGATTGTGTCCTTATGCCCAAATAAATCTGTTAGTCTTTAATGTGCCACCGGACTCCTCATTGTTAATGTGAACACCATTACAAAAAGTAGAATGTTCTGTTTTTTATATAAGATGACAGAATAATTTACTTTCATTACAGTTAATATTCAAATGCCCCGGTCAGGATTGGGTCTCCCTCTAGGTACTCTCCAAGAAGACCATGGGATGGGATTTTTCTAGAGCTCTTAAGGGAGTTAGATGCCCAACTCTCTTAAGCACTTTTGAAAATTCTGTCCATGAGCTGTTGCACTGAAGACCTCACTGTAGACTAAATTCTGTGCAAAACAAATAATTGATTAGTCTTTCTTTTCATTATTAGTGCAGGAAAAGAACATGAATATATCTTCTACCACCCATTTCGTATGACTCCTTACCTTATCAAAATACAAGATACTGAGAATGCAGAAGATCAGCTTTGCTGTGTGTTGCTTGCAGAAAAGGTGCACTCTGGCTATGAAGGTAATAACACTAAGATGCAGTGATTTTTAGACCAAAAGGTCTGCATTATTAAAATAAACATTCAGCTGTTTTATGAAATTGCATGTAATATAATAGGAAAAATGACTGTCTGGTAAGAACTGTCTTGAGCTAACTAGATCTTGAGTTAACTTGAGCTAACACATCTCTCATGTTATAAACATGAGTATTTAAGGGGGAAGATATTCAACCCACAAATAAAAGTTTTTCACATCCTTTCGTGAACAGCAATAGGGCATTCGCAGCCAAGTCATGATTATTTAAAAAATATAACATATAAATATAAATGCAGCAGTTGAGGTAATTGCTGAAGCTCATTTGGAGTCCTTGGGTGGAATCCTGGCCCCACTGAAGTCAAATGGGAGTCTTGCCATTGACTTCATTAGTGTCAGGATTTCATCCTTAATATGTATCCTCAATTGCCTGCAGAGGATTGGGATGGGGAGAGGAAGATGACATCAACATTGTTCTTGAAAAGGAACATAAACAGTAGAGAAAATAATTGCAAATTGAAATATCAGTTTTTCTGATTGACTAAGAGAAACACCTCTGCACGCATTTTGCATGAGGATGCTTATTCACACGGGGTGAGATTTGTCTCTTTACAGAGGGACCACAGAACCCTTTGTGCTATGGAATGCCTATAAATGCACAAGTGTGCTGGTCCCAAATAAGGATTTACTTGTACATTGGGTATGTGTAATCATAAGGCAGGTGTGCACCTGACTGACAATGTGGGCCTAGATCAGAGTGGGCAAACTATGGCCCACGGGTCACATCCTGCCCGCGGGACCCTCCTAACCGGCCCCTGAGCTCCTGGCCCAGGAGGCTAGCCCCCGGCCCCTTCCCTGCTGTGCTCTGGGCGGCAGGGCTGCGAGCTCTTGCCAGGGCGCAGCTCTGCGGCTGCGCGGCCGACCCAGTGCTCTGTGCTGTGCGGTGGCGTGGGGAGCTCCAGCCGGGTGGCGCGGCTGTAGCGCCGCCAGCCACCGGCGCTCCAGGCAGCACGGTAAGGGGGCAGGGAGATTTGGGGGGGGGGGTTGGATAGAGGGTAGGGGAG
>QXTE01000262.1:400827-418821 GCA_003942145.1 Platysternon megacephalum | reverse complement strand
GGGTGTGTGGATAGGGGTCGGGGCAGTCAGAGGGCGGGGAACAGCGGGGTTGAATGGGGGCAGGGGTCCCGGGGGGGCAGTCAGGAAGGAGAGGGGGAGGTTGAATGGGGCGGCGGGGGGCAGTTGGACAGGGGTTCCAGGGGCAGTCAGGGAGAAGGGGTGGTTGGATGGGGCAGGGATCCCGGGGGGGGAGGGGCAGTCAGAAATGAGAGGAGGGGTTGGATGGGGCAGTGGGGGGCAGTCAGGGGACAGGGAGGGATGGATGGGGCAGAGGTCCCGGGGGGACAGGGAACAGGAGGGGTTGGATGGGGGCAGGAGTCCCGGGGAGGCCGTCAGGGGGCGAGAAGCAGGGGGGGTCGGATAGGGGTTGGGGGCCAGGCCACGTCTGGCTGTTTGGGGAGGCACAGCCTCCCCTAACCAGCCCTCCATACAACTTTTGGAAACTCGATGTGGCCCTAAGGCCAAAAAGTTTGCCCTCCCCTGGCCTAGATGTTTTTTCTGAAATACTAGTATGGCAAAACACAAAATGAATCCTGATAGTGTTGCCATAACTTCAGTCACGTACTTCTAATTTTAATCACAATGGTCTTAAAAGCAACATCAGAACTGCAATGTGTAACTGTTTCTATAGGCATGTTATGAATCTGATTCTGCTTGTAAGAGCCATTCTGCTCAAAACAAATCACACTAGCATCAAAGGTCAGGTCCTGGTCCCTGCTGCATCTGCATTGTACCAGCACACCAACACCAACCAGCTGGTATAGTCCGATACTTGAAGATTTCCCAGTGTAGAGGGATCCCTGGGTGTGATGTAAACTTAGAGTATCTGGCTTTATGCTCCCTCTTGTAGTCCCTAGTATACCAGGCTTTTTGGGTCCATTGCCAGAGTGCAGCTGCAGTCTGGCAGTTCCCAGATGCCACAGTGGTCCCTTCAGGTGATTGCAAGTGCGTGAAAGTAATACTAGCTTTGAGGCTATCCTCACTTGTGTTGGGAGCCAAACCAGGCCCAGGATCAAGCCGTGGCATATTAAAGCAGTGTACATCATCTTTGGTCTCGCTACCCTCTTGGGTCCTGTGTGAGGTGAAGCTCAGCCACACCCGAGGAGTGAACCCCAGATATCAAGAAACAAAACAATTTTGATTTTGTATCCAATACATTCATCTTGGAGGTAAAATATTGCTATAAACTGTAATATATAGGTGATCAGGACTGCGCTCTCTTGTTATTAGGAGGGTACAAGTGGATGTGAGCAAGTTAGTAACATTGAAAACTGCTGTCTGTTGGGTTAAAACTTATTCCATGCTGACAGAAGGATCCAGGTACTCTAAAACAATGTATGCATATGAAAAGTGCTGTCAAGCTATTTTCCCTTTTTTTTTTTTTCTCTCTCCTTTTAGCACCCAGAATTCCTCCTGACAAGAGAATTTTTACAACTACGCACACACCAAGTTGTTTGTTCCAGGATATAGATGAAAGGTGAACAACTGAAACTACTATTTTTTGGGAAGGGCTGTTTTTATTTATATGTCCTCCACAAAATATCCAATAGCTACACAGCAGTTTTAGCCCTTAACTAACTTCCACATTTTGGGAAACAAGCAGATATCTCACATTACTGTCAAATATATTATGTATGTATGTGTTTTGTGACATATACACACACACGTTCTATGTCTCTCTCGTTCTTAAAATAATGAATTTAACCAAGAAAAATAAAAACACAAAATCCCCAAACTTTAACTGACCTGATTTCTATTATAAAGTGAATTCACACTATGGATTTTGTTAATAGCTAATCTTTACGTGATTTTTATTGCAGTTGAAAATGGAAAACATACTTGCCAGCTAATAGACTGCCCGGTAATAATCAATCGCTCTAATAACCTATGCTGACCTGGGGTGACGCCGGATGTTGTCTCTGCAGAAGAGGGCTTTTAAAACCACATAACATTACTTATTAAAACGTTCTCTAACTTTAATTCTTTGACTCAATTTAGTTAATAAGTAGCTGCATGTCACACGCATTCCCTGCTGGCACAGTTACACAATGGACACACACTATCCAATTAGATAGCAATCCATTCTCTTTTATAGTTTTACTGAGTCCTTGGAGGCAAACGCTACAGAGGAATCAGATGATTTTCACCTGTGTTGCAGCATTTGTTGCAGTTTAAATTGAGATCTCTACAGTCGTGTTTCTGCTATGTCTGGTTCGGAAAAAACTGCTTTGAGCAGTATGAAAAGTTGAACTGGTGAAATTTGAAGAACGTAGAATCTGCTTAAAGTAATTATCCACATTCCAGGGGTGAAGCCAAATAAGGCATCAAGCCCCCAGATTGGAGGTTGTGGCTTTATCTGAAAAATATATGGCACACATGAAGCATTAGCAACTATGGTGGAGACTAAGTAAATCTCTTTAACTGGAGAGAGACTTGCATGTTGTATGTACAATATAAACTAATAATGAGATGTCCAATAACTAGGCTTAATCAATTTATTAATCAGATTATTAGAGTTTAATACAGAAAGGAAAAGTACATATATTACCAACTCCTGTGGAAAACAGCAGTTGCAGTGATCAAACTGTCTCAAAATTCTATGCTTACCCCTTTTGTATTTATACCTAACTGGGAGACATTTCACAATTTTTCCCTTTATCACTTTACCTAGTACATCTTCCTTATGTATTTTCTTTGACATGTTGCTTTTTACAGACAGGTACCAATAATTGATACATCTGATATGTGGGGCATATATGCCATATTGAAACTTACATCATATCTTACATTTTAACCATTATACGGACCCCATACATTACACAAACCGGATGTGTGGATACAAGACAATCTTTTTTGAACGTTGCAGAGATAGTATTTCCGAAATTAACAAAATGTAAAGGTATCTTAGTTTTTGCTAGGCTTGCATTCTCCATCACAGATACAAAGCAGGAGTTTGTACAAAGGTCACAGCATTTACCTATCATATAATTTAGAGAATTTAACGTGAATATAAAGGACTTCAAATATAATTAATATACTTTAGTTATTCACTATTTATTATTTTTTTTATTTTGGTTACATAACACCTTTCCCTTTATACTTACAGTTGCTACAATAACCACTTCCCATATTTTAATAAATACCTTTTACTTATAAGAACTGATTTTCCAGTACTACTGTGCAGACAAACTGGTAGTGCATAAGAAAGCAATTTACATTCCTGGTTAATAGTTCTGTTTCTGAGAGCTCAGATTTTAGATAGCTCTGTTTCTGAGAGCTTAGATTTAGTAAAATTTTGTCTTATATGGTAGCTGTCATTGCAACACCAGTGCTGTGGTTTCACAAGCTGTATTTATTCACTTTGTCTTTAGCTGCAACATTATATTGATTCAGTTGAGTCAATAGTCCCATCTCAAAGCACTCTGGTTCTTAACTACTGCTGTGAATTATTGTGGGTTTGAACTTAGTTTGGTCAGCAGTGTTACGTGCTGTCCACAGACTTTGTCACATCATGCCATAGTGGCTCTGACAAACACATAGATGAAAGAGTTGCTTACAAAAAGATAAAAAGTCTGTTCTATAGAGGGGAGCTCTGACCTTTCTGCTGAGGTGATCTGTGGGAGAAAAATCTCCCTTGGATGGGATGATATACTTTTCTAGAGAAGCTACCTAATATAAATTTTTGGGATACAGATCGAGGGAGTGGGAGGTAATAGGAGCCTATATAAGAAAAAAACCCCAAAATCGGGACTGTCCCTATAAAATCAGGACATCTGGTCACCCTATGTAGTATTCTGGTTTGTTGATCTTATAAAATATGAAGCAGACAAGCCTTAGCTACTTTGGGGGATTTTCATTTACATGTTATCGTCACCTTTAAGGTGCAGAAGTGAGTCTAATTTGACTTTATGAGCAGGTACTTGCTGGAGAAAGGGGTTTTGCTGCATCGTTTTTGGTGTTTATCACCTCAGATGTGTCTAAAGGAACCAATTTTATTGTTGAGTACTCCTGCTTATGTCAGTTGGCCCTCCTGTTTTCCTCAAATTCCTCCTCCACAGAGCGTGCGCTTGTTTATTTCCATTTGGACTTCTTGGATTTTTTGGCGTGGCTGCCATTTTACCTGAAGTCTGAGACACATCTGTGTGCTTGCCCTTCCTAAATTTGCCAGTTCCCTGGTACCTGTGAGTATAGGCGCCGATTCCATGGGTGCTCCATAGGTAGAATGTATTTGACAATACATTATTTGTTAATAATGTGCATATTGAAATTCAGATTAAAAATTCATGCCTGATGACTTCTTGCTTAATGGTAACTAAACTTGCATGTTCCTTCATAACTAAATTAGTGGTAAGAGTTCAAATTAGTAGGGCAGGTGTTGCACTCCAACACACCACCTAACATAGTGTTCGCTAGATTTTTTTAATTTGAAAGCTAGCTGAGTGTCTCTCCCCTCTGTCCTCCACCTGCCTACTTTCAGGAAAATGAAACCAATTTCACCCCCATCTCTTTCAACCTGGTCATGTGATATTGAAGTCTACCCAAAATGAGAAGTCATTGAGAGTAGATTGTATAGAGCTTCATAATACATTTCCTCTCCTTATGTGCTTGTAGCCTTGAAGTACTTTAAATATCCATAGTGTTAACTGTCATAATTAACATGCTAATTTAAAATGAGCAGGCAGTTCACCTCTGAGAGGTGGTTATTTCAGGCTGTCTGCAAATTCAGGAAGACATTGCTTCATCAGTTATGCTCAGGTCACGTTTTCGTGTTTTTTCTGTGGCACAACAGCTACAGACCTGTTCTTAAATGAATGCTGAGATTTGGGAATAGTTGAGGTCTGTCTGTATGCTCCACCCCCTACCCAAGGAGGTGCACTTCATGCTTTTGGAAACTGAGCGAACATGTTGGAGGGGAGTTCTCTTGTGGACTGTCAGAAGTGCACTGCTGAAAGCAGTGCCTGCCCTGTAATGCTTCTAGGCTCCACGGGAGCAAGGACCATGCTTCCCTGGAGTTTGTTCTCTGCTTGTCAGGCACTTTGTCTCTGACAAAAATGCAGATATCTGAAATCCCAGATGTCAACTTTTGATGTCTACATAGGTAGTTGTTTGTATCTTGCAAATAACTTCTAATCCATCAACTTCTTCGGCATAAGTAGGAATGCTGCGAGTAGCGCTAAGATGTTTTTCAAGGCACATATGGGAATTAGGCACCTAGTTGCCAGTTGTGCTTTGAAAATCTCCCTGATATGCATATTTTAACTAGTCTATGAATGAGTTTTTTTTAACCTAAAAGCTTTCTTCATTGGAACAAAGTCATTGGTAAGTTACAGAGGTCTAATAAAATTTTAGACTAGCTTCTAACATTTTAAGTCTTCCTTAATTCCTTTTAAATACCTGAACTACTGGGCTGACTACGTGGCAACTCTTCAGAAAATCAAACCTTTAATCTGATAGGAAGAGTGGACTTCTAGATAAGGCACCAGACTTGGGTTCAGGAGATCAGTTCCTGGTTTTGCCACAGACATCTGGTATGACCTCTCTGTCTCAGCTCCCAATCTGTAGATTGAGGATACCTCCCAATTTCAGAGGGGTTTTATGAGAATAAACTCATTAATATTCATGAATGTTATGGAGGTGCTCAGATACTCTGGTGATTGGTGCTATAGACAAGTGCTATAAAAATGAATGCAATCTTCTCCAAAGGGTTGTCGCATGTTACTATGGAACTGATACTAACGCTTCCCCAATTCAATTCGACATAGTTTTTTTAATTTAAAAAATAAAAAGCTAAACCTTAGAAAAGAGAGTTTTAAATGAAATATTTCAAAGTAGGATTTTGTGTGCATTTACTCCACTTGACTTTCCTTTCTTTTTTTTCAGAGCTGTACCTCTTTTGGGATACCTACCTCAGGACTTAATAGGAACCCCTGTTTTATTGCATCTTCACCCAAGTGACAGACCTCTAATGCTAGCAATTCACAAAAAAAGTATGTTATCTTTTACGTTGACAAATAGGGTAGATTTTTCTAAGAACTCTACAAAATACAAGGTAGAATTCAGGGACCTTAAAACTTTCAAGGAACTAAAGGAGAGACAAGCTGGTAGGTTGTATAGAATTAGTCAATTTTCTGATTATTTGTTTTGAAAACAAAGAAAAACTAAACTATACATTTTCATTTGGTTTACAGCTGAACATTTAACACTAGTCAACAACAAAATGGGAGAATTATTACTCAAGTTCTTGTTCCTTAGCGTAAAATCTGACTGTTGTAGACAAAATGGCCATAATAAGTAAATATGTTAGCCATTTATCAGAAAGATAATTGTCTCAAGATCACACACACATACGTAGTCATTTTTGAGTGATCTTTTTTTCTTTGATTAATGAATTGACAGGAAAGAAAATATGAGCCTCTTGGTCAGTGTCAACTCTTTTTGCATAAATTTTGAAAATGGAATAATTTTTCAGTTTTTTTCTGGGGACATTTTTCTTGGTGCAGTTAGTGTTGCTATGATGATATCGAGTATTAATCTTGTGTTTGTGTTTTTACATACAAAATGCATTTACAAAAATATATGTATTTAGGTCTTCTACCTAGTGAAGAATTTTATGTTGGAGAACAAAATTCAGTATTGCAAATAGTCTGATTTATTTTCATTAAAATATGTTTGTAGATGTTGGTATGGGCAAAGAATATAATTTTAATTTCTATAAATTTAAATATATTCAGTGAAGGTCAGTTCCCTCTGGTGGCCAAACACTTGTAATTTTCCCTTTTGATGTGAAATTACCCAGAGTTTGGTTACTGGATAAACCTTATGTCTGCCATATATGTATACATATTCAAATTTTTTGTTGTGAAATTATTGTAAAAATTGAGTAAAAGCATATTAAATATAATTTTCACATGTGAATCTAAAACTGACATTTTTCTAAAACTTGCATTATAGTACTTCAATATGGTGGACGGCCGTTTGACTATTCACCAATACGGTTCTGCACTAGAAATGGGGAATACATAACTATGGACACCAGCTGGTCTAGTTTCATTAATCCTTGGAGCCGAAAAGTCTCATTTATAATCGGAAGACACAAAGTTAGGACGTAAGTAGACAAGTTATTAGATTCTCATATTAATTTATGAGTGTGGAGGTTCAAGTTTGCGTAGCAACTCTTTTTAAATTAGTGGAAGAGAGCTGTACAAAAATGACAAACTCAGCCTGCTTTTTTTTATCTTGGTATTTGGGTTCTGTGATTGTAAGTGTATATTATAATACATTAAATGCTTTTAACAATAAATTTGTAAGTGCTGCAGGTTTTTCCAATATTGTCAAGAGTTACTTCAGAATGGAGAAACCATGTTCAGAGTAAGGTTGCACATTTTATCAGATTCAAAGTTTTTTAGATGCAATAGAATAGGAACAAGAGCCTATTTAATATATATGAAAGATTAATTTAAGTTGTGTTTTACATGCATTTGGAATATTTTGGGTATAATTTTTACAGTGGTCCCTTAAATGAAGACGTATTTGCTGCTCCCAACTACACAGAAGATAAAGTCCTTCATCCTAGCATTCAGGAAATCACAGAACAAATATACCGGCTGTTGTTACAGGTAGGGTCTGGGGTTTTATATGGTGCTGGGGTCTTGGGTACTTATATGGCCCCCATTACTGCAGTACCTGAGAGTCTTATCTTTAATACATTTGTCTTCATAACACCCCTTTGTATTACCCCTATTTTACAGAAGTCATTTGTTTAATTATCTAATTCTCTACTGTGTAACACATATTTACAATCAAAAACTTATGTCCTTATGAGCCCATCTGCATTTTACACCAGGCATCCCACAACCTACACCAACAAATGTACTCAGCCTTTTACCCTCCCCATTCAATAGTTTAAATGATTACAGTTTACTTTTTAAGTACAAAAGTTATATTCCCCCCCCCCCCCCCCCACCTATCACCATAGCAGAGGTAACAGGAATAAATTGCATTGCAGTCCATTCTCCCAATTCAGACAAAATGGCCTGTTCAGCATCATAATGAAGAGATCAAAATAACACTTTTCTTTTGGGTGGAAAATGATCTTCCTGTATGACAAATTAGGACAGAGGTCCCCAAACTGTGGGGTGCGCCCCCTGTGGGGGGGGGGCATGGAGAAATGTTCGGGGGGCACAGCTGGGGGCTGGGCCAGCTCCCATGGGGGGTGGGGAGGGAGCGCCACCCAGCTTGGCTCCTGGCCCCCAGCCCTGTGCCCAGGGTCCCAGCTGCCGGCCCCAGCTCTGGGAGGGAGGGGGGAGCTCAGACGAGTAAGGAGGGGCACGAGGTAAAAAGTTTGGGGATCACTGGATTAGGACCACATAAATTCATATACTCCACTAATACGCTCCAAATCAACCAACACCTGCATTTCCCCAAGTATCCAACAGATACTGGGACTATTCCATGCATAAGACTGTCAATATATTACACAGAGGTAGACTTAAGGTTAATTATTGAATCTTAATGACAGTTTTCCAGACTGCAAGACACTTAGTTATTTAAAACTACAATTTGCTTTTAATATCCCATGATGGAGTGAGTTATAGCTTTATCCTTAACTTTGGTTTTTTGTCTGATAATGGTTAGGTTTTTAAACCGTTGTGTGTTTTTTTCCATTACATAAAGTTGAATTCTTTATTTGGCTGATCGCGTTATCTTTTAAACTTTTTTTATCTGGAATTTTAAGAGGCTACACAATAGTCCCACTCAGTCTAACAATAAAGACATTAATAGACAATATTTTCTCTTTATCAAAAGTGATACAAGTATATTTGACCAGGTAGAAATACTGTCAGTGTTGCATTCAAAATCATGCCGTCTTTTAACTTGCTATGATTTCTTTATTAGAAGTCAAATATACTATCCTCATTAAAGTATATTTTAAACTACCCCAACCCTGCAATGAACTTTGCTTTGTGCAGAGTCCTATTGACTCCTTTGGGGTTTCATGACTTCACTGGATTGTGCCTATTGAGAGCTCATTGCCTGATTTGGGGCATGAGGGTTCAATCCTAGAAATACTTGCTCATATATGTACAGTATTGTACTTGCCTTGATATATAGGTATAGTCAAATGTATCCCTGTCTGGGATCTTAGGAAAGCATGCAGCTATAGAATCTTACTAGATTTTCTCATTCTGAATCATCAGTATGTGCTTAACTTTTGTTAAAGTTGATTGCTAATATTTTGTTTGCAGCCTGTACACAACAGTGGATCTAGTGGCTATGGAAGCTTGGGGAGCAATGGATCACATGAGCATGTAATGAGTATAGCATCATCCAGTGACAGCAATGGGAACAACAATGAAGAGACGCTAAAGGACAAGCATGTACGGTTTTTTTTGTTTTTTTTAAATGAAGTCTTTGGTACAAAACTCTCTATAACTGAAAATGATTTTCACTGTTACTGTGGTTTCAAATTCTGAGCTGGGACCAAGGCTACTGCTGCATTGTGGCTCTGGCCAGGTTCCTCCAGCAGAAATGTTGGGGAGATGGTTGGTCCTGTTTGAGAGGAATTCCTATCCAGGACCAAAAACAGTGGCGGATTATAAGGGGGCCAATGGGGCCCGTGCCCGGGGACCCTGGAAAAATGGGTGCAGACCTGCTCCGCCCACCCGGCGCTCCTGCTGGGGAACGGCGTCGGGGCACAGGGGCTTGCTCCGCCCGCCCGGTGCTCCTGCCAGGGAGTGGGGGAAGCCCCTGCGCCCTGACCCCACTTCCTGGCAGGAGCGCCAGGCGGGCAGGGGAAGCCCCCCTGTACCCTCACCCCATTTCCCCAGCAGGAGCTGGGAGGGGCCAGGGGCCTGCAGGTGGAAGGGGTGGGGAGGGGCCCTACTTTCTCTGCCCCAGGGCCCCAGAAAAGCTTAATCCACTTCTAAGCAGGCACATAGCTTTATTAGTTTGTCAAAACTTTTTTTCCTTAATTTTGTAAGGGAAGAGCTAGTTGGGTGGCTTACCTGTTTATGGATGGAAGAAATGAGCGGGAAGAAATCTTTGTACTTGTCTTCTTCCTGTGAGGGTTGTGAGACATTCTACAGAAGAGCAGTGAACTTGTATGACGTGTGGATGGTCTAAGTTGAGGAAATAACCCCCACCGCATTGCAAGTGTGAGACAGTTACCTAGGAATGGAGTAGTTTGGCTCTTTGAATGATTGTCCATATGGTTTCCACTCATGTGCATGGGAAAAGATTCTTTTTGAATAGCAGTGTCCTTTGAGGCTGTGCCTGGGCCTTGAGATTCTTGTTGGCAAAGGAACCCAAAGACTGATAACACTGCCCCACCCCTAGTTAGAGCCTAGCAAATAGTTGATTTTTTAGTTCAGGGGTTGAATCAAAAAAAGTATGAAAATAACTCATTTCAGTTCAAACTAAAACTGAATTTTTGTTTTGGGTGGACTGCAGCATTTTTGTTCAATCTGAAATGAATTTTTATTTTTTTTATTTTTTTCATTTTTTTTTAGTTTTTAATTTTTGGTTGTTTTTGGATACTTTTACCTATGGATCCTTTTATTAGCTAAATTTCATAATGAACTGATTTTTTGAAATGACAAGTTGAACTGTGTTGTTTTGACCTTTTGTACTCTCTTCCATTTTTGTTTGAAACTGTTCACTGAATTGGACCTGAATTCACTAATAGTTTTGATGCCCCCCAAAAGAGGAATGGTCCTGGGCCTTTTGCTGGCCAGGGCAGACGATGTTTTTGGTGCCCACCTGGAGAAACTGAGCCAAAAAACCCACTGCTCTGACTGGTACAGAGCCCTCTGGAAGACGGTGCCCAGGGCGACTGCTCTGGTTGCCTGGACCAAGAAGCATTTTTTTGGCCTATTTACCATTCACTGGAAAATTTCGCCCAGCTCTGGTATTTGTGTCCTTAGCGTTGGGCTGGCATTCAAATCTGGACTGCAGAAGTTTGCAGATTCTTCTGAGAAATATTTTTTTAAATAGCTTCTTACTGATCCTGCTGTTGTGTTACAACTCCTGTGGGCTTCTGAGTATGTCATTGTCTTTGTTTTCTACTGATCAGCACAAATATTATGTGCAGGAGAAAGTATCTTAGCATTCACTAAAACCTTATTTAAAGACTTCTACCGTCCCCATCTTGATTTTAACAATTTTTTTTCTAAACACAGCATTAGAAATACAGCTTTTTGTTAAAACTATTCTAGCAAGTCCAGAGGCAGGGTTAGAATGATGATACATTTTGTGGGGATAGACTAAGAATTTGTAATTAATGCTTTTTAAAAAGGCAGGCAGATCTCTTTTGAAATGCTATATTAAGCATTATTAATTTTTTTTCAGAGACCATAAATGGGACTGACTGTTGTGTAGAATATTCTTTTTCTAATCTTCCTCTGCCAGCTCAGTTGCTAGTTTTAAATGATAAATGGCCCAATATTTTGGGAAAAAGTGTTTTGTTCTTGGTAGTTTGTGCTCCCCTAGCTAACACTGGAAGAATTAAATGCAGTCTGAGATGCGACTATGTCAACTACAGTGTGTAGTAAAATTATGTAAGTCTTTGCTTTGCTTTCTCAGTCAAGAAGAAAAAATTGTGTTCACCAATCCTTTCAGTATGTGTACACAACCTGTGGAAATGACCTTCCCAGCTCAGGTCAACAGGCTTGGGTTTGTGAGGCTCGCACTATCACTCTAAAAATAGCTGTGTGGACAGCAAAGCTCTTTGAAGTTGTGTCTAAGGTTGGAGCTTGGGCTCTGAAGCGTAGGGAGTTCATTAAGGATTCAATATGTATGAATAAGCCAAAATTTTCTAGTGACTATTTTTTCTCTTCACACACCCCTTGACACTTTTCAGGTGACATGTCAAGATGCACATATGGCCAAAAATGAAGGACAACATGTTTTCATTGATAGAAGAGTGAAGCTGGAACATAAGAAAAAGTCTTTTGGAGGTAAAGCAGCAAGAGCTTGCATTTTTTTCTGTAAAACAGCAGAATTTCAGATTTTTGTTCAAGTCAGCTGTGTTAAAGTAACTAAATACAATTTCCAGGCAAAATATGACAAAATATTCCACCAAACCATCAGATAATTGCATTTTTTTAGTGGTTATTAGATCATGTCAGCTTAGATATTGTAACAAATGCCTCAGCCCAACAACTGTGGTGTGACTCAGAGAAAATATCATGAGGCACATGAATTGAGCTCACAGTTTTTAAAGTGAAAAGCTAAATTTAGGAAGGGACAAAATGTTACAAAAACAAGTAAAAT
Source organism: Platysternon megacephalum (assembly GCA_003942145.1). NCBI lineage: Eukaryota > Metazoa > Chordata > Testudines > Platysternidae > Platysternon > Platysternon megacephalum. The sequence goes on along the minus strand of QXTE01000262.1, from coordinate 406,551 downwards.
ATTTTCTTTCTGCTTGTAACTCCAAAAATTCATAGATACTTTCAACTTGTTGTCACTCATAAGATTTAAAATTTGGACATACAAAGAATTTGGCTATTCCCCTGGTTCCTTAATACTGTACATCCACCATAGTAGTCCTCAGACCTTCATAAATTCTGTTTTGAGTATGCTGACTGAAAATAAGTAAGTATTGAATACATCGTAATACAAATTAAATTTCAAGTTAAAACTATGAGGACTATTGGTTTTCCGCTAAAGGTGAAAAACATTTATGCAATACTTCTGTTACATGTGACTGGCACAAACATTTTATTGCAATATTTACTGGTTTTACTATATTTTAATGAAGGATAACTTCTGAGTCATTCAGAAGGAAGACATAAATTAGGGTTTGATTTACATCTGCTTTATTTTAAGAGTTATGAAGGGTTAACTTGTAATAAACATTCATCTTTATACAGAAAAAACAAATTGTTCGAGTGTTCGGATGAAAGATATAACTGAAAAGGATACTGTAGCCATTGCTGCTCATAAGAATGTGCTTACAGAGGAACTGGCTTGGAAGGAACAGCCTGTGTATTCCTATCAACAGATTAGTTGTTTAGACAGTGTCATCAGGTAGGCTTCCATCCAATGTGTATTGTTGGTGTGTAAACTGTTTTTAACCTCTAAGTTTGCAACATTTTTATTTAACTTTGTTAAACACTTATTATATAGGTACTTGGAGAGTTGCAGCATACCTGGCACAGTAAAGAGAAAATGTGAACCTTCATCAAACAATGCTGCTTCACTGAGTTCTGATGATCACAAGCAAAAAACAGCTGATAATGCCATAAAGCCATCAGGAGGTATTAATTAACGTAATTTTTAATTAGGATTTAGCAAAAACATCAATTCTGTGCAGAACATTCTCAAGTATGGATTTTTTTAGGTGGAGGGGGAAAGAATGCCCATGTTCGATTTTGTCAGTCTCATGTCTAGCAAGACAATGTGGCAGTGAAATCAAAATTCTAAATAACTCTAGCTGAGGGTAACTTCTGCACTGTCAAAGACAATTGATGAAATGTCTTCTTACAATTTCATTATCTGTGTACGCTGAACAAATCACATTAGGGTTAGATTTTTAAAAAGCTACATAAAATTATGCAAATTCATGAATGTTTGCAGTTTTGTAGTTTGATAATCTGTTTGTGGTTAAGATTCCCTTAATTTGCGAGTTTCTGAAGGCCTTGACAGCTAATCACAATAGAAATAACTATAATCTTATTTTGGTTTTGACATTTGAACAGCTGTGTTTATTATGGTAATCACACAAGTGCATTGAACATATTAATATACATATATAACTTTCCTGGGGGTCAAAGCTAAAGCAAATCAATTAAGAGGCAAGCATTGGATATGACTAGTTATAAATAATTATACAATTTTAAAATAACCAAAGATATGTTGTACTTTTAAAAAGAGAATTCTTGATGGCTATTGCATCTCCAATAACTACATCTAAGGTTGGCATAGTTGTTGGAAAAGGGATGGAGGAAGTAGAAAAGGGAGGCAGAAGGAATATATAAATAGGCATGGCAGAATTTTATTTTTATTTTTTATAATTTTGACAGATAATATTGTTTTTAAGCATTTGTTTTGATTTTTATCTTTTTACATTTTCATAATCGTTGGAAGTTATGGGGGGGGGTCAGACAATTATTTAATGACAGTAGACATTGAGATTCAAAAAGCTAAAGCTTTATAACTGTTAAAACACAAATTGTCAACATCACATGTCAAAATATATCCTTAAATCAAACACTAAGTTCTCAAGAAGCATTCTTCTTACTTTGCCTATCTGTAAATTTCAGCTGTTATCAATGGAAATACTTTTGTGTGTGTGTGTGTTAGTTAGAGGGTAATAGTATGTTATCTTGGAAGTTGGGGTAATATCTGATATAAACACGTTGGCCCTTGCTGAACTATTGGGAATGAACAGAATCTGAATAACTTTGCTGTCTTCTCAAAAGCAATTCAGTCTCTTTGGCATTTTATGACTCAGGCGATTGATTTTTTTCATTAGCTTATTTCATGTTTCATCTAATGAAGTTTTAACTTTTTCTCTTCTAAAGAAGAAAGAGTGCTGTTGAAAACTCATATAGACCCTGCTGTGTTGAAGACATCTGATAAATCAAATGGTCCTCCGGTAGTTGGTGCTCACTTAACCTCTTTGGCTTTACCTGGGAAACCAGAAAGTGTTGTATCCTTCACCAGTCAGTGCAGCTACAGTAGCACCATAGTTCATGTTGGGGACAAAAAACCACAACCTGAATTAGGTACAGTACTTATTATTGAGATGAATAGCTTAATTTAAGACATTTTACCACTGGTTGATAATGGAATAGCTAGTTACAATGGGATGATGTACGCTTTTTTGTTGCTATAGAATACTTACGGACAGACATCTTATTTTAGAGTTACAGTGCTTTTATCGTAAAGTCTTAATTTTAAAATTAGCAGAATATTTTGCCTCATTTGCCTTAAATATTTTTTCACTTTTGTTCTAGAAATGATAGAAGATGGTCCTAGTGGAACAGAACTCTTAGATAGTCAACTTCTTGTCCCTCCTTCCAGCACAATATATGCAAACCAGGAAAAAGAGCCATTTAAGAAACTGGGACTTACAAAGGAAATCCTTGCAGTGCATACACAAAAAGAAGAGCAGAGCTTTTTGACTAAATTCAAAGAAATCAAAAGATTCAAGAATTTTCAATCCCGCTGCAATTACTACTTACAAGATAGACCCAAAGGACATCATGGTGAACGTGGTATGGCAATAGTTGTTGTCTTTTGAACTTTTTTTTAACCATTAAAGTTATCTGTGAACAGGAAAAAACATATCTTAGATGTTGCAGGTTCAGAAGCTATTGTTAAACCATGGATCACTTTAAGGGTGGTACAAATGCAATTGTCATTTTTCTTTGGCTAAAGTTAGGCTTCGGTGTTCACTGAACCCTGGATATGAAATCCTGCTCCTTCCAGGAAGCCCAGAACAGAATGGAGAAGGGACACTGATCTGTAGGGCACAGTGGTAGGAGGAAACAATAGAAGGGAACATTATATGTAAAATAGGCATGGATAGTTGTATCTTTAGTATTGATAACTGGCATCAGTTACAAATTGAAGATTTATTGCATTTGTATTTAAAGAATCTGTAGCGGGGTGGCCAAACTTACTGGCTTCTGAGCCGCATACAACAATCTTTAGAAGTTCGAAAGCTGGGGCACACCTGCCGGGAGTTAACAGTAAAAGTGCCACATGTGGCTCATGAGCCACAGTTTGGCCGCTGTTGATCTATAGCATAAAGCATAAAATTGGTAAGTCCTTTAAACGTGAGATGTTATGCAATACCTGTGATGGGGTGTATAGATCCCACACAGATGAGGAAGGCCTCAGAGTCCAGGTGGTGGGGCTAGCCCCGTCTCTCCAGCCCTGTCAATCATGCATGATAGTGAGGAGGCTTTTAAACTGCAGTCACCTGTGGGGGAACGGGGAGGGGAAGGAGCAGGATTGCCCTAAGCAGCAGACTGCAGGAGTGACTCCTGAAGCTGTGGATGGAACCCCTAGCCAGAGACCTTCACCCTGACCCAGAGAAGAGCCCAGCCGGAGCGATCTCCCCAAAACCCACTACTTTGGTGCTGGATCGCTGGTAGCACTTTAGACTTGCCAAACACACCCCCTTACTGGGGCTGCAGAGAGGAATTATCCCTGAACATCTTGGGGGTTGTGACTTTCATTTTGATCCCCCATCTGGAGAGACTTAAGAAGGCTCACAAAGGGCAGAGCGCACACACCCTTGCAAATAGTAAGGAACCACACAATGTAGATAACTGGGCCTGGTTAGGTTCTCCCATCCTCGCAGTGGGGAACCACCAAGGATTCTGTTACTAGATCTTTAAAATATAAATCAACAAAACATACAGTAGAACCTCAGAGTTACGAACACCTCAGGAATGGAGATTGTTCGTAACTCTGAAATGTTTGTAACTCTGAACAAAATGTTCTGTTTCAAAAGTTTTACAACTGACCATTGACTTAATACAGCTTTGAAACTTTACTATGCAGAAGAAAAATGCTGCTTTTAACCAAGCACAGAAACAGTTTCCTTACTATGTCAAATCTTTTTTTAAACTTTCCCTTTATTTTTTTAGTAGTTTACATTTTACACAGTACTGTACTGTATTTGCTTTTCTTGTCTCTGCTGTTGCCTGATTGCATGCTTCCAGTTCCAAATGAGGTGTGTGGTTGACTGGTCAGTTACTAACTCTGGTGTTTGTAACTCTGAGGTTCTACTGTACTACAAGTTGCCATGAAAAATGACAACAAAATATTTCATCTATGAATCTCTTGTTTGAAAATCAAATCCATAAAAGTAATGTTTAAACTTGTATGTGTGGAATTGTTCTTCACTTCTACAGTGTGTATGATCAATATTTTAACAGAAGATTCAAATTCTATTAACCTCTTTATGGTAAGATGTGAACTTCTACAAATTGTGTGCTAGTGCATTTTACATTAATATTAAAAACAAAGGGGCAGCCTCATCCCAAGTTTTGGAACCAATGGATAAATGTACTTATAAGTAATTTTGTGATGGTGATGAATGAAAATGATCATGAAAGATGGTCATATTATGGGGTAGGGAGCTAAAGTATTAGTTTAACTGATTTTAGATCAGCAGTGTCAAACTCAGTCTGAGAGGGCAGAATTCAATTTTTAATTATGGCTCATGTACCATGTAGCTATTGATATCTACATACTATGCACAATCCACAGCAAGGTGTCTAACACCACTGATAATCGAGAAACTTTTTTCCCTGCCTTCTGGCAAGTGTGCACCAGAATGGAGATTTTCAAATGTGTGAAGTTTATGAATTTCTTTCATCTATCAATCCAGTTGACTACTGACACCAGTTTAGTTTGTAACAAAAAGAAAATGTTAGTGTAATCTTCCACATAAAATAAAGCAACATGCTCTTCTACATAAAAAGACCTTTTCCTAAAAAAATTTTTTTTTAAATCGCCACACCACTTCCTAGTTTTGCTACATCTTTTGTTCTGGGTTTATTCCCTCTTTTGCTTGCTTGAGAGTCTTTAGAGTTTCCTCCCAAATTAAAGGCCTGTGTGGCAGTGATTCTCTAAAACAAAGAGGGCTAAAATTGCCTTTCTGTAGTTGCTGTTTTTATTGGCCAGAGAGAATTCTAGAGGTACTCACCCCTCAAAAACTGAAGTCACTGCATCAAAACTGTTGTCCAAAGGGGTGAAAGACTACATTTGGGCACAAAATGCACAGCTTTTTTCCCCTCCTCTTGATTTTCCTTTCTCTGCAATTGTGCTAATACAGCTGCTCCTGCAAAGTTTCTGTGCCAGAGGCGGAAGAGTGAACCTGACTACTCCCTAATCAGTTCTATTCTGTTGGAATAGAGCAGGGGTAGGCAAACTTTCAGAAGTGGTGTGCCGAGTCTTCATTTATTCACTTTAATTTAAGGTTTCGCGTGCCGGTAATACATTTTAACGTTTTTTAGAAGGTCTCTCTCTATAAGTCTATATTATATAACTAAACTATTGTTGTATGTAAACTAAACAAGGTTTTCAAAATGTTTAAGAAGCTTCATTTAAAATTAAATTAAAATGCTGATCTTAAGCTGCCAGCCTGGGGTTCTGTTCACCTAGGCCTGCAGC
>QXTE01000262.1:272496-400727 GCA_003942145.1 Platysternon megacephalum | reverse complement strand
CAGGGGTAGGCAACCTTTCAGAAGTGGTGTGCCGAGTCTTCATTTATTCACTTTAATTTAAGGTTTCGCGTGCCGGTAATACATTTTAACGTTTTTTAGAAGGTCTCTCTCTATAAGTCTATATTATATAACTAAACTATTGTTGTATGTAAACTAAACAAGGTTTTCAAAATGTTTAAGAAGCTTCATTTAAAATTAAATTAAAATGCTGATCTTAAGTTGCCAGCCTGGGGTTCTGTTCACCTAGGCCTGCAGCAGGTTGAGCAGCGGCCTGCGGCCAGGACGCCGGCTGGCATGGGGCTGGCAGCTGGGACCCCAGACCTGGGGGGGAGAGGAGGGCAGGGCAGAAGGCTGGACGTGTGGGGGGGTCAGGGCAGAAGGCTGGGGGTGTGTGGGGGTACAGGGCAGAAGGCTGGGGGTGGGGGGGGGCGGGGGGGGGGGCGGGGTGGGGGGGGGGGGGGCAGAGGGCTGGGGGTGGGGGGGGAGGGCAGGGCAGACGGCTGGACGCGTGGGGGGGGCAGGGGACAAGGCGGGGGGGGTGGGGGGGTGCGGGGCCGAAGGCGGGGGGGGTGGGGGGCGGGGGGGGGCGCAGAGATGGGAAGAGCGGGGTGTGGGGAGAGAGATCAGGGCAGAGGGATGGGTGTGTGTGGAGGTGCAGGGGTGAGGGCAGAGGGCAGGGGTGCTCCCAGCCCCCTGCCCTGAGCAGCTGNAGGGGAGAGCGGTGGGCGGGGGGGGGGCTGAGTGGGGCTGGGACTGCGGCAGGCAGCGGCATGCCACCCAAAATCGGCTCGCGTGCCATGTTTGGCACGCGTGCTGTAGGTTGCCGACCCCTGGAATAGAGCAACAGACACAATTTTCAGCAGCTTCTGAGAATGACTTGAAGGGGACACTTCACAATTTGATGTAATTATTTCCCCACTCTGTTCCAGGTGCTCGTGGGCAAAGAAATGGTACTTCTGGAGTAGATCAGTCCTGGAGGAAAAGTGGAAAGAACAGGAAATCAAAACCAAAACGAATTAAACCACAGGAATCCTCTGACAGTACAACTTCTGGACGCAATCCCCCTCATCAATTTCCTCTGCAAGGCCTAAATAGTACAGCTTGGTCACCATCAGATACTTCTCAAGCTAGCCATTCAGCCATGTCTTTCCCTGCTGTTATGCCTGCATATCCACTGCCGGTTTTTTCAGCAGCAGGAACTGTGCCACCAGGTCCTGAGGCTTGCCTTTCTGGTTTCAATGATTTACCAGATTCTGGAAATAGTCCTATCCAGCCATCACAGTTCTCTGCACCTCTTGTAACGCCAGTGGTAGCACTTGTGCTCCCCAACTACGTGTACCCTCAAATGAACAATAATTTACCCCAGACACTTTACAATGGCCAGCCTAACTTTTCTGCTGATCCTACTTTCTCTTCACAGTCAGTGTTTTCAGCACAGCCGCCATTAGCTGCCCGAAATCCTTTCCCTCAACAGACATTCTTTCCAACACAACCATTCCATTATAATACACCAGAAGAAAGTGAAAAGGCTCCTGCCATGGAATCACGAAATGATCCATCCCGTTCCTCCACGCCGCAGTCTCTTGGTCCTCAAGATCAGGCCTCACCACCTTTGTTCCAGTCAAGGTGCAGTTCTCCTCTACAGCTAAACCTTCTGCAATTAGAAGAAACCCCCAAAAGTGCTGAAAGTGGAGCTGCTGCTGGTTTACATGAAGCTTTAATTGAAGGAGGAGCCACAGGCAAACCCATAACTGATGACAGCAGCAGAAAAGGATCCTCTCCTGTAAGTATTGCATATAGTTTCCAGAAAAAAAATACATCTTTACACTTTGAACATAGCTATTCTTCATAGTCCATGTGCAGAAATACTTCAGAAAAGTTTTAAATTGAGTTTATTGTCCCAACAGTAATTTATGTAACATCAATTTCAAAGCTGTACAATTTGCTTTTTGGCTGCAGAGTTTCAATGTAATCTCTTCAAACCTACCTTCAAGTTTAGGTTGGAAATTCAGACTTTTCCATTGAGCTCATTCTAGTGAAATAAATGACTTTAAACTTACTCTTTTCCTGAGGGAAAGAAGGGAAATGAAATTTGTTTTCATACTGAACAAAAATAGCATGCTGTTTTGTTACTACTTTTTTTTAATTGCTTTAAAAAGTTTATAAAATAAAGTTAGTAGAAGAGGTTTGGAAATGTATTATGTATATCGCAAGACCTGTTACATTTTATTCAGTTAATATGAACACACAATATTCTTTTTGCAAAGAGAATTTAACCTGATTCTAAGAAACCATCTTAGCAACTTAATTATTTAAACTGTTTGGTTACAAGCTTTGAGGGGCAAATAAGTGGAAATGTAACTGTGGACTAAGCACACATTTTTGTAATTTTAAAATCCAATGTACAGTACATTGGCAAATGAAATGAAATTAATTAATATATGTATCTCTACACCATTTTAGCTTTTCCTTGGTCTACTTGGTATAGTAAAATTGTATGGACCATCAGTCAGTTTCCCTTTACCTCAGGTTCCTTAAATTTCAAGGATCAACATGTGGGTGTTGATTTTGTTGAATTTAAACTGAAAATCTGAGGATCTCAGATTAGAATAATGTTTGCTATACAGGATTTAACAACACTGAGGTAGGCTAATAGTGAGATGATTTGGACCCCTGTTAGCCCCTTAAAAATATATGTTGTGTGTGTGCATGCACATACCCAAGATATGTATACTGTTACTTGTGTACTTATGAATCATTAAATATTATGCAGTTAATTGTAGTAAATGACATAGCAGTGTTAACCTGTATGGAATCCCTAAAAATAGTTATTGGGAATGTGGATTTTCTGATGATGTAGTTGATGCAAAATGCATTGATGCTAATGAATATGCCCTGGAATTCCTATCTCCAAAATGTTAGGACCTTGCCATCACCCAGTGTTTTATTTTCAACACTAAGAATCTCTGATGCATTTTACTTTAGCGCTCATTGGGAAATCCCAGTCTATAATCATAGAATATCAGGGTTGGAAGGGACCTCAGGAGATCATCCAGTCCAACCCCCTGCTCAAAGCAGGACCAATCCCCAGACAGATTTTTACCCCAGTTCCCTAAATGGCCCCCTCAAGGATTGAACTCACAACCCTGGGTTTAGTAGGCCAATGCTCAAACCGCTGAGCTATCCCTCCCCCTGCAAAGGAGTTAACCAATATGCATAACTTTTGCTTCATAGAATTGTTGTCTTACAGTGGCATGTGTGTGTTTAAATTATGCTCTATGGAGCTATAGCCATTTTCTTGGCATATTAAGCAAGATCCAGATACCTGTGTGTTGGTGCAGAGAGAGAGTGCACCGTGAATGCCATGTGATTTTATAAGTCTTAACTAGTTTAAGCAGACCATGCAATATTCTCCTCTTAAAGGTTAATTAGATTAAAACACTAAAAAAACATAGACTAATCCATATTTAGGGTTAGTCAAAATTTTCTGAATTTAGATCTTTGGATGTTTTTGTTTTGTTTTTTCTTTTGGTAAAATTCTATTTTAGACAAGGGGAAAAAAGAACTTCTTTTTTTTAACACTATTCTACCCACAATGGATCATAAAGCTTATTATTTTAAGGGGGGGAAGCTTTCAGGTAGTAAGACAAATAGTCCGGATCAGTAGCGGCGCCAGCTTTGCCGGCGCCCTAGGCGGCGGAAGGTCCCGCCCCCGAAATCCCGCCCCCAAATTTCTATGGGCGGCCGCGGCGCCGGTGCCCCCAAAATAGCAGCGCCCTAGGCGACCGCCTAGGTCGCCTAATGGGTTGCACCGGCCCTGGTCCGAATTCATTTCTAAAGTACGAAGTGTGCTTACTAGATGCTTTTCCTTGTATCAAGTTTTCAGTCAATGAGTTAATGTAATAGGTGCACCTCTAGAGAATACTGTGTGAGAAACTTGAGAGGAAAAAGTTCATTGTTGACAAATACAAAGTATTGTACATTGAAAGGAATAATTTGTATTACTCATGCTCATCGTTGGGTTTGAAAGTAAGTAACTACATGGAAAACGACTTAATGTCATTGTGAACAGCTCAATGGAAACTTCTGTTCAATGTGCAGTGGTAGTCAAAAGCAAACAAATGTTAGAATGTATAAAGAATTGGATGGAAAATAATACTGAAAATATGTCATTATCTGAGCCAATGGAATGTCCTCATGTGGCATAGTCAAATGATGAATCGTGATCACCCTATTTCAAAGAGAGAGAGAGCAGAAATAGAAGGGTCCAAGAGATGATGAGAACTATATGGAGAGGGACTGATAAAATTGAGACTGTTTAGAAAAGAGACAAATAAAAAGAGAGATGGCATGAAGAAGGTAAATTGCGTGCTTTCATTTATCCTTTCTCATAACACCAAAAAAGGGACATAAACAAAAATGAAAGGCAACAAATTAAAACTGACAAAAGGAAATACTTGTTTACATGATACATGATTAACCTACAGAATTCTCTTACCAGTAAATATCATTGAGGCTGACAGTATAATATGATTTTTTAAAAATCAGATTTATATAGATGAGGATATCTAGTTAAATTAGATAAGATTTTTTTTAAATTAGCATAAAAGTTAATATTAATCATATTTTAATACATAATCAACTGCTAACTCTCAAAAATTGAAAACTTCCCCATTGGGCAGTTTATTTTATAATTGTCTGTAACAGGTTTTCTTGCATCTTTTTCTGAAGCATCTAATGCTGTCCATTTTCAAAGACTCTGTTGGACTAGATAGATCACTGGTCTGAACAATTCATATGTGTAACTTTTCTTAGGACTCTCTCAATCTCGGTCAATTTCTTCATCTGACATTCTTAATTGTGTTATGTTGCATTTCTTAAAGAAGAAAAATTCTGAACGTATTGACTTGAAACAGAGACTGATGTTGTACTAATTACATTTTTGATATCTTGCACTTTTGCAAGATGATAGAGTGGAAAATTCAATTTTCATAAACAAGCTATTTCTGTGTTTATGCTAGTCATGAAAATTAAACTTACCGAAAGTTCTACCTTTCTAGGTGGGAGTGTACCATATGCTATACTTGAGCTAATTTTCTATTTTTAATATATTCAGTCAAAAGCTTGAATCTCCAAGTATCCTTGACCTATGTTGCAGCAAAACCTTTACAATATAACTGTAAGGCTGCTTTTCAGTTAGAACCTGCTCTGAGATGTAGATGTTGGGATAGAAAATGTTTCCTAGTGTCTTACTTAACCACTAACAGTTCATCTTGTTGACGCTTTCACTGTAAACTTTTCTTGTCTGAGCTTCCTAAAATGTTCGGTACATACTTCGTTTCATAAACCTTCAAAACATAATTTTATTGTACCTGCTGTGAAATCTTTTAATAATATATGGAGATATACCTATCTCATAGAACTGGAAGGGACCCCCAAAGGTCATTGAGTCCAGCCCCCTGCCTTCACTAGCAGGACCAAGTACTGATTTTTCCCCAGATCCCTAAGATCCCCAGATCCCTAAGTGGCCAGCTTCCGGAACATGCCAGTCCTCGAGATCTGTAAGGCAGATGCCTGGAGCAACCCACTAACTTTTGTCAAGCATTATGCACTTGACATGGCTGCCAGGGCAGATGCCAAGTTCAGAAGAGCAGTACTTCAGTCTCTGTTTGACTGATACAGACAAGACACTCCCTCACACTATCCAGGTACTGCTGCAGGTAGATACTGCTTGCTGGTCAACTTGAGTGGAGTTCTACACTGTCACATACTCAGAACGGTTACTTTACCTTACAGTCACAGGCTTTTTGAGATGTAGTCAATGTGGATCCTATGACCTGTCCCCTGTTTCCACTTTTAGCACTCCTCAGCAGTACACGCCTTGTATTGCAAGAGAACTGAAGGAGGGTTGTGACCACTCTGCCATTTATGATCTTGTACAGGTGCACAAGGAAGCACAGAGGTGTGTGGCCCCAGCGCAAATGGCTTGTGTGTCTCCGGTCTTGTGCACAAAGGGTGCATGTGAACCTATAGTGGGATCTACACTGTGTACAGCATTGTGAGGAGCCATGATTAGAAAAAGTACTGTTACTGTATTATAAAAAAGTATAGTTATTGGTACGATCCCCTAGAGTGCACTAATTATAAACCAATATAAAGATGCTTGCACACATGTAGCTTCTTCCCCTAGGGAACTGTGTGTAGACAAGCCTTATCTTTTTTTCCTCTTATAGCAATGGTGATAGCTATTTTTTTTAAGTTAAGTTACAATAGGGACGATTCCTAGTCTTTCCTGTCCCGTAGAACCTAGATGCTGCAGAAGAAGTCAGATGGCTCCAGCACAGTGAAGTACATTAATACTGTCCCTTTGACAAACTATTTCCTTACATTGAAGAGAGATGTTTAAGCTTTAACTTGTGTTGAAAAAGAATATGTAGTTGAAATCTAAATGAGTTATTTGACTAAAAGATTACCTGACAAACCTATTAACCCACTTCCTTCTACCTCCTTAATTAATTATCAGTCAGACTACCTGTGTGTTGTGCAGCTGTCCCTTTTCTCTATGAAAAGGTACTGTTACTTAATTTTATGTAAAGAACTGAAGTCTGTCCCATATATTTAACATAAATGTTAGTGAATAAATGGTCATGATTTCATTTTCACCTTCCTCTCACCCAGATTGATTCTCCAATGGAAGCTCAAAATAGCGATGCTCTCTCTATGTCCAGTGATTTACTTGATATTTTACTTCAAGAGGATACATATTCAGGCACTGGCTCAGCTTCATCAGGAAGTGGTGTATCAGCAGCTGCTGAGTCGTTGGGATCTGGATCCAACGGCTGTGGCATGTCAGGGAGCAGAACAGGTAACATTTACTGGTTAAATATAATCATGGCTTGTGAAACATTAGGAAGGGGGATTGTGAGCTATTACAGATATCACTTTGACCTCAAGAGCTTTACAGTAAAATCATACTCTTTCTAATCTAATTTACAATCCTCATCTTGCAAAATTTAAAAATTTCATGTAGCTTTATTTGTCTTGGGCTGCTGTAATAGCTTGTTGAAAATGGAGAAACGTTGACTTGTGTTTAAATGTTTTTCTTTGGGCTGCATTTGGAACAACTAACATATGCTATCTTAGTTGTAGAGAGGCTGTGAGGCCAGGTAGGAAGATATTTGAGGTAATTGTGACAGATCAATAGATGATTTTTTTCTTCATTTTCTATTTAAAAGAACTAATTTAAACTGAGAAGTATTTGTTTCTTTAATCAAAACTAAAGCTGCAGATCTTAGAATAATAATAAAAAAAAGCTTCTGGGTAACATTGTCCTGTGTTCAGATACTCCCTCTAAAGCAGGGGTCTCAAACACGCGGCCGGCCNGCTTCTGGGTAACATTGTCCTGTGTTCAGATACTCCCTCTAAAGCAGGGGTCTCAAACACGTGGCCGGCCCGCGAGCTCCTCACGGCCCCCCCGCCCTCCCCCAGTGTTTACCTAGAGCGGCTGCCTGCCTGCCCTGCCCCNGCCCCCTGCTGCACCCGACCCCCTGCCCTGAACCCCCGCCACACCCCGACCCCATGCTCTGAGCCCCCTGCTGCACCCTGACCCCCTGCCCTGAACCCCCACCGCACTCCTCCTGCACCCCAACCCCCTGCCCTGAGCCCCCTGCCGCACCCTGCACCCTGACCCCCTCCTGCACCCCTCACCCCAACTCCCTGCCCTGAGCCCCTGCCACACCCCACACCCCTCCTGTGCCCCCTGGGGGCAGGGAGGGGGGCAGAGTTGGGGTGGGGATTTCGGGGAAGGGGTTGGAATGGGGGCAGGGAAGGGGTGGGAAGAGGCGGGGCAGGGGCGGGGCCTCATGGAAGGGGTGGAGTGGGGGCGGGGCCGAGGGCGGCGGGGGGGAGGTGTCAGTAAATGCGGCCCTCGGCCCAATGTACTAGTCCTCATGTGGCCCTCGAGGTCATTTGAGTTTGAGACCCCTGCTCTAAAGTATTCAGTCCTATTTTGAATTGGATTTTGACTACAGTTAGTGTGATAGGGTTCCTTTCTTAGCTGCAGTCTTTTCTGGGCTGAATATGTATTCTATTGACCTTCCGCCTCTCTTCCCACCCCACCCCCATTCCAAACTTTCTATTCCATGTTTGGCAGCAACAGCTATCGTGGGAAACTTCCCTCTGTAGGATGTAGGACAGTGTGGGCAAACTTTTTGGCCCGAGGGCCACATCGGGGTTGCGAAACTGTATGGTGGGCCGGGTAGGGAAGGCTGTGCCTCCTCAAACAGCCCGGCCCCCGCCCTCATACGACCCCTGACTGCCTCCCTCAGAACCCCCGACCCATCCAACCCCCCTGCTCCTTGTCCCCTGACTGCCCTGACCCCTATCCACACCCCTGCCCCCTGACAGCCTCCCCCCGAATCCCACGCCTATCCAAGCGCCCCTGCTCCCTGTCCCCTGACTGCCCCCCCATCCGACCACTCCCTGCTTCCTGTCCCCTGACCGCCCCCTGGAGCCCTCTGCCCCTTATCCAACCCCTCCCCCGTTACCATGTCGCTCAGAGCGGCAGGAGCTTGCAGCTGCGCAACCCAGCCCGGCCGGAGCCAGCTGGCGTCGCATCGCGCTGAGGCTGCGGGGGAGAGGGGACAGCAGGGGAGCAGCCGGGGACTAGCCTCCCCAGCCAGGAGCTCAGGGGCTGGGCAGGCCGTAGTTTGCCCACCTCTGATATAGGAGGTTAACACAGATGATCTACTCAGAGACTTTTATGGGGGTTCTCTATTGTACACCTCCATCAGGCATTTTGATTGGCTAAAAGGGTTTGCCTGTTACGGAAGAAAGCATAATTCAAACAATGTACTAAAATGGAACATTTGACATTTATTATAAAAGCCACTTTTTATTTTTAAAGGCAGTAGTGAGACAAGTCATACCAGCAAATATTTTGGAAGCATCGACTCCTCAGAAAATAATCATAATACAAAAGAGAACACTGAAATGGAAAACAGTGAACATTTCATTAAATATGTCCTTCAGGATCCTATCTGGTTACAGATGGCAAACACAGATGACGCTGTTATGATGACTTACCAGATACCATCCCGGTAACTCTACTTTTATTCCTGTATGAGCTAAGAGGTGCTATTTCACTAAAGATTATCTGACCCTGCATGGACTAAGCAGTTATGTCATTCTGCTTTTCAAGCTTGCTCCCTTTTTAGTGTGCTTTCTATTTACTAGCCTAAAAGATTAGAAAGATGGATGTATTTGATAGCTATAGAAACAAGGATAAGTCCAATTCAGTAGGATTAATATGGTCCTAAATATGGTATTTTCTGAGGATGTTGTACAGTTACTGACTGACAATTGTATACTTACAAATCCTTTTAGTCTGACTAGTCAGACCTCTATCAGTTGGAGTGCATGGAATAGTGAGGTGATTGTAGTATGCAAATCACTGTACTCTTGCTATTTCACTTAAAACCTACACATTCAAATGCTTGCCTCCTGTCTAAATCCTTTCCCCACCCTATAAACACACACATTCCCTGCTCCTCACAAAGCCCCACTCTCTGCACCTTAGGAAGGATAAGGACCCACAAGCACTGAGTAAACCCTTAATTTAAAACATTTGATTTGGATTCTCCTCCTCTATCTGTCTTTCAGTAACTTATCAAAACTGAAGGTAGGTGTGTGAAAAGAGAAGCCTGTTATCTCTTGTGAGGAGCGAAAAGGGAGGTTGGACTTTGACCTCCAGATTTATAAAGCCTGGGGTGGTGGTTAACTTTAGTGCTCCCCATTAATCTGATATAAATATAGACTTAGTGTATGTCTACACTACAAATGCTACTGTGGTACAGCTGCGCAAGTAGTATAGACCTTACTACAGCAACAGAAGGCGTTTTTCTGTCACCGTAGTAAATCCACTCCCTTAAGAGGTGGTAGGTAGGCTGACGGAACAAGTCTTTGATCAGCCTGACTCTGTCTATAGTGGGGGTTAGGTCAACCTAACTCCATCACACAGAGGATGAAATTTTTCACAGCCCTAAGTGATATAACTAGTTTGAGCTAAGTTTTAGTTGTAGCCCAAGCCTTAGAATTTCTAAGAGTAGCAACAGTTGCAAAAGTATATTGTTTCAAATATTGTTCCTGTGAACAGTGTCTAATGACCAGAGATTTAAACCCACCAGCATAGAGGCTGCAGTGGAAGTGCAACACCTAAGTGAGAAGCCAACCTATTCCTATTCCTGCTGGCAGGAAAGGAGACGGTACTGGGATTCCTACCAGGGCGCTGTCCTTTGACTCTGCTTTGGGGTTTCATCTTCCATATCAGCACATAACTAGTAAATGGTCAAATTTAATTAAACACTCCAGAACCAAATTCCCCACCCCCTCTGACTCCTGGAAAGGAGGAATGTTTTCTGTCTCTCTGTCACTTGTAATTCCAGAGTTGCCTGCCTGTGCTGCCTGTTGTAGAGAACAGGTCTCCTTTTTTCTGTTCTAACCCCCATCAGAAAGCCAGACTCTTTTGAGTTCTCCTCTCTAGTTAATACCTCTAGTGCCTGTATCTGCCCTAGCTTAGAGCTTTCTTAAGCAGCAGCAGAGTGCAACTGACAACATTCTTGTCAGTTTCACAGATGCTGCCAGCAGGTTTCTGAAGTCACTCTGAAAACAGTCTGTTTTCACTGCTGCACTTCAGGAAAGCAATGAGCTAGCAGCAGAGGCACAGGAGTGGTCTGTCTGCAAACTTGGGAAGATGCTGACACAACCATAACAGCTTTCAGACTTACAATTGGTTGTAAATTTAACATAGATTCACTGGGGGTGAGAGGGGAAGCTTTAAAATGTTAGCTTTCCACAAGATATTTGTATGTGCAAGCCAGATAAAAATTAGACTTTAGGTCCTTAAAACTGTGAAGTTAAATGTCTAAATACATTTATTTTAGAAATGTGGAAATGGTTTTAAAAGAGGACAAACAAAAACTAAAACAAATGCAGAAATTCCAGCCAAAGTTTACAGAAGAACAAAAAAGAGAGCTTACTGAACTTCATCCATGGGTCCAGAAGGGTAGACTTCCAAAAGCAGTTGCTAATTCGGTAAGTTTAAATGGATTAATACTACTCTTTATTATGTAAGTCTTTATTTGCTGTTGAGACTCATTTTTATAGTTGTTACACAGAAAACTTGATCAACTACATTGAGAGACAGGTTTAATGCCAAATTTTAGTGCAAAAATCTGGAGTTTGTTTAACTTACAATAATTACAGATTGTTGCACTAAATATGGTAGAGCTCAGCGCTGTTCTTCTAGCCTGCAACACACTTCTTCCCATGCTACAGGGAATGACAGTCCAGAACATGTTTGCTGGGTTGTTGTAGCTGTGTTGGTCCCAGGATATTAAAGAGACATGGTGGGTGAAGTAATATCTCTTATTGGACCAACTTCTGTTGGTGAAAGAGAAGCTTTTGAGGTACACAGAGCTCTTTAGGACTTGAAGCTCAAAAGCTTGTCTCTTCCACTGACAGAAGTTGGTCCAATAAAAGATAATCCAGGTCATGACAGACAACACAACAGCAGTGTTTTACGTCAGACAGCAATCCATCCCCTGTTTTTGCCAAGAAGTTGTTTGTCTCTGGAACTGATGCATTTACCACCACGTTATCCTAGCCACCTTACGCTTGGCAAGCTTGCAGAAGTTTTTAGTGGTTCCCCTCTGGTGTTATCTGGACTGGTAATCTGCTAGGTCACCCCAATCCTTGACTCTGGGAGCCAGCCTTACCCTCCTCTACTGTGAGAACACCCACTCCTGGGCTGTTCACGCACAGCCTCTAGCATGTAAGCTGCTCCCTGGATTGTGCAACCGAATGAGACTAGCCAATATCTCCAGTCCCAGACACAACCCTAGGAACCTCTGTCTTACAGTGTCCAGTTATGCCCGCTGGACACTGCAAGCTTATGAGTTCGTCAATTTAACAAAGAAATTTATATGCACCAGACTTGTTATCCCAAGGGGAGTCTCTGACACGCTTCAAACCAAACGCACTGCTTCAGGTAGCATAAACAAACAGATTTATTAACTACAAAGATAGATTTTAAGTGATTATAAGTCAAAGCATAATAAGTCGGATTTGGTCAAATGAAATAAAAGCAAAATGCATTCTAAGCTGATCTTAGTGCCCTAACAAACTTAGATGCTTCTCATCACTGGTTGCCCTTCAGCCAGGCTCTCCCCTTTGATCAGCACTTCAGTCTCTTGGTGTGGTGGTGTCTGTAGATGTAGGTGGAAGAGAGAGGAAGAGCATGGCAAACGTCTCTCCTTTTTATCATGTTCTTTCTTCCCTCTTGGCTTTGCCCCCACTCCTTCAGAGTCAGGTGAGCATTAACTCATCGCAGTCCCAAACTGACCAGAGGAAGGGGAGGTGACTCACTCGAGAGTCCAACAGATCCTTTGTTGCTGCCTAGGCCAGTGTCCTTTGTTCCTGAGGCTGGGCTGGGTTTGTCCCATATATGCCCTGATGAGGTGTAAACTGCCCTTCTGCTCTTGGAGAGTTTTTGCCTGGGCCTGTTTTAAGCCACGAGGACAAATTTTCAGCCTCATAACTATATACATGAAATTACAACCTTTAACATTACTGTAACAACAATTACTATAACTTCACTATAACAACAATGCTCAGTGCATCATGAACCTTCCGAAGACACCTAACATGGCAACTTTGCATTGGATACCACACAATCATATGGTGGTGCAGGAGGTTCCCTCGAGGCACAGAGTGTCACAGACCACCTCAGCAGATGGTTCGCAAGTGACCACAAATGGACCGTCAAAGATTCCATCATATAGAACGGGTTCTCAAACTGGGGGTTGTGACCCCTCAGGGGGTCATGAGGTTATTACGTGGGGGGTCACAAGCTGTCAGCCACCACCTCCAAGCCCCTCTTTGCCTCCAGCATTTATAATAGTTTTTAATTTATAAGGGGGGATCGTACTCACAGGCTTGCTATGTGAAAGGGGTCACCAATACATAAGTGTGAGAACCACTGATATAGAACATTCACATATACAAAATAATTCTTCCTTTGACCTAGTTGTATCTACATCAAAGGTTAGGTCAGTTTAACTAATTTTTCACATCCCTACGTGCAATGGCAGATTATCCACTGGTCCCAGGGGGCCCTTGCCTAGGTGCCCTGGCCAATTGGGGGGTCTCAGGAAAAATGGGCACCTCGTCCCCAGCAGACAAGGGGCAGGGTTGGAGCCAGAGCCTCTCCGGCCGCGCTGGGACTCTGCTCACAGCAGCTGCCTGGAAGAGAGCCTAGCTGGGAAGAAGCGGCATGGTACTCCACGGAGAGCAACTCCATCCCGCTCCTCGCCTGGGCCTGGCTGCCAGGAACGGCGGGAGGCAGCCAAATGTGCTTTGGGGTGGGGGAGGGGAGCCGGACAGCTGGAGAACAGAGAGAGCAGGTTACGTGGCGGGGGGGGGGGAGAGCACGGGCCCTGGGCTGGGGGCAGGGAGGAGACATGTAGGGAGGTCACGCGTCCTCCCCTTTAGTTGGTGCCCCCTCCCCCAGTATAGGGAGGCACCAGTCGGCCCAGATAGCTCTGGGAAAGTGGGGTGCGAGAAGCCCCAGTGCCCTGAACCCCACCCCCCACAGAAGCATGGGGCAGCAGGGGACGCCCCAGTGCCCAGTCCCATGCTGCGGTCCAGGGACTGGAGGAGCTCTGGCTTCCTGCCGCGGCCTCAGGGCTGGGGGAGCACTCACTCCCCACTGCAGCCCTAGGGCCTGGGTGGGAGAAGGAGGGGGGCAGAGCTTCTCTGGGCTTGGGCCTGCAGTAGGGGGGGTGCAGAAAAGAGCAAACGGGCTGCAGTGGGGGGGTGGAATGGGGTGGGACAGTGGGTGGAACGGGTGGGGGAAAGGAGCAGAACGGGGGCGGGGCTACAGGTGGAAGGTGTGGGGAAAGGGGCCCCCACTTGCTCTGTTCCAGGGCCCAACGAAACAATCCACCTCTGCCTAAGTGCCACAGCCATGTCGACCTAACTTTTAAGAATTGGGTCATTTAATGCTTTATGAGGATATGTCACTATCGTATTTCTTTTGAAGGAGTGTATTTACTGTGAGGTCAACACACGAAGCCGCTTTTATACACCATATGACGAAGAAATGGAGCTTAATGAAATGATTGAAGCCAGTGAAGAAAACATTTTGGCTACCCTGAGTCAAATCAGTGAAGAACAAACCTAATATTTGGCACTATTTAAAAAAGCAGCTGCTTTAAATTACAGTGATGCATTAGCATGTCTTAAAGGTTTTAAAACTTGTTTCTAGTTAAATGAATCTGGTTTATAAAACAAATGGATTTTTTGTTGTAGAAAAAGGTCATTTGTGAATGAATCTCTTTGAATGGGGCAATCCCTTATCTCTTCAGTACACTGTTGGAAACAAAAATCTTTTATTTAAAAAAAATAAATAAAAGATTAGACTTGCACTTAAATGCCTAAAGCTTTTCTATAAATTGTAGAAGCTTTCATGAAAGCCTATAGATCTGGTAATCAGGTTAATTAATGGTGCAAAATATGTAGTTTAGTTATTTTTTCTTCAAATATCCACTTAGTAATAATGCGGTGTTAAATTGAATTTACATTTTGGAATCACTGTTAATTACTGAATTAGTCCACTATATTGAAGAAAAATGTTGATACTCTGCAGGTATTTTGATTCACAATTCCTATCCTTTCTCCAATTAGTTGATCCCATCTTCTTTGTTCCCTTTCATGTTATTTAAATGCTGGAAATATTTTAATAGCATATTACCAATGTCAATATTTGGTCATAAAATGTTTAGGTCACAGATTAAAATTGTGAATGTATGGGAGAACATAAAGGAGTGCCATGAACTTTGTAATGTTTTATTTTCATGACCATTGAAATGTTATGAACTATTCATTACACTGAAATATTAGTTCTGAGAATTTATATCTAGTATATGTTCAAAAGCTTGAACCTCAGAAAAGAACACTGCCTATCTACCACTGCCTGTTTGTTAAAGTTAGGTATAAGTTTGTGTACCCTTCTTTCTAGTTCGTTCCTTCATGAAGTTGGCCACCAGTCTTTCAATCCTGGCTAAATAAATATTAAACATACATGTGTTCAGAGGGTTAGAGAGTTCTCTCAACTTCAAGATAGTTGTTATACACAGAAAAGGTTTTTAGAACAGTACTCATTTCATTATATTTGGTTACTGAGTGATCTTTAGCTATGTGGGTAGAATCCTTTGCTGTCAGGAAGTTTACTTGTAGTACCTCTGGAATTGTATGGATCTGGATGTTTGTGCATTAGGTGCAGAAGCTGTTCTGTTATACTGCTTGGCAATGAGAAGAGGACAAAAAAGGGTGGATTTGCCAATAAGTATTGAGATAAAGAACACTTAAGCTTAGAATACTTCTGGATGGCAGTACTGAGTCTGAAGGGTAACGGGAAAATGTATAAAGAGGTTCAGCTGCAATCAAAACATTAGTTTTAATGTATCTTCACTTAATGTGTTTACAGTTACTACAACTGTATTTCTGGTGTTTTTCATCTTTATAGCTTGAAGGAAGAACTTATGAATCTCATAGAATCACAACTTACTAGTGACCATTTTACTTTAATGTATGAAACACTCACCAGCATGATCTCATACTTCCATTGTTTTTAATAGTGTGAAAGAAGATCAGACTTAAATCTGTATAAATACTAACTCAAACGGGAAACCCAATTTAATTTTTCAGTGTTTATAAAGTCCAATGTACTAGATGTTTTGTGCAGAAATTAAGCCGTGCAGATATATCAGCATATTGCGTATATTCCATTATTACATGCAAAAATATATTATTTTAATTGGACCGGAGTGATTGAGAAATAAAGCTTTAAGAGTGCAATCTAAGTGTACAAACCACTTTCAGGGACTTCTCAACCACTTTGTAATTTTTTTTCACCATTAGCATGCTTTTCTGGTTAATTTTTTTTAACAAACGTCTTGTAACTTAGTGAAAGGGAGGAAAAAGGTGTATTTAGAGCATTTTGTAGATGTGTTTACACAACAACTTCCCCTTGTGTTTTTTAAAGTGTGTACATTTACAGGGTAGTATTAAAATATTTTCCTGTAACTTTAAAATTACAAATCTCCACTTTTAGATAGGTTGGGAAAAATTGTAACTTATGTTGTAATATGATTTGTGACATAACCTTTTGTCAACAATGTTTTCTGTACACAGTGCAATATATTTTGTTTTTGTCACTTGTGACTAATTTTTATGACTTTTTGCTTTTTAGAAAACTGGTAAATAAAACACATATATTTTTAGCTGCCTTTTTATTTATTGACCTTTTACAGCTGGGGGTAACTATATGCCAGTTATACCTAACACATGTAAACTACTTTTTCAAACATGAAGATTATACAAGCTACTAATAGCTTACTATACCAGAGCAGATAAAATTAAATCTTTGCTAACTTCTCAGAATAGTAAACTTAGTGTTCAAAATGGAAAATGCAACCTTTGCTTACTGAAAATGTGGGTTTTAGTGGTTCTGGGATTCTGGACAAAGCAGGGGAAGCACCTCATTTGACTTCAGTATGTTTGAATGTGAATCAATGGGCGTTAGCTGTTCAAAAACACCAGAAGGCGATGTTCTCTTGCTTCTTTTTTGTTAAATGTCAACTAGACTACTATCATTACTTCTTCTCTACCCCTCCTCTAAATCCTTGTAATGAGCAGGTGAGGAAACCAGAATTCCAGTTTCACCCCCTGAAACTCAGTCATGTTTAATCACTATTATACACCCCTTCCTTTGTGGTGTTAGTAATGCTGTAGAGTATTAAAACCCAACACTTCAAGCTAATTTACTTTCCCTGTGTGTGTGTGTTTTCTATAAGTTTGAACTTTAGCTTAGCTCACAAAAATAATAAATTTTGTGTTTGTTTATAATCCGTTTCTAACTACATTTTTGTGCCCTCGCACAATGCTGCAATGTTTGAGTTGGGAATGCTACTTTTTAAAAAAATTAGTTTCCACTGGAGTGAAAATAGTTCTGTTGGCTTTAGAGTTGATTAAAAGCTTTTTTTTATAAAACCTAAATTTGGGTCCTACCGCAGGAAAACAGATTCAAAACTATTAGGCTCTGGTTTTTAGAATTGTGTATCTATTTTTCACAATTACCACAACTGGATGCCAAATTCTAAGCCTTAATAATAGATGTGCTACAAAAGGCTAAATGAAAGGGGTAGACATATAAGGTTTCTCATAGAATCTTGAAGCAAAGAGTAGTTCCACATTGACCAAAATGCAGTGTGTATTTGCCCAGGGCTTCCATTTGTCCGGCCCTCCAACCAACGGGAGAAGCGAACAGCTGAGTAGGCACGCAGAGCAGGCAGGGGGAGGGGCCGCTGGCAGCAGCTCACGTGGGGCAGCAGAACAGCTGAGCTGTGCAGAGGGGTGAGTGCCTCTGGGAGCCAGTGTATTTGTATGATACAAATGTGTGAGTTTAGAAATAAAATAAAAAAAATGTGAAATGATTTTTAATGTATTGACAAATATTTTGTGTGATTTCACAGTACCTGCATCGATTAACTTTTATACCTGATTTAGAATTTAATGCAACACTGACACAGTAGAGTAGTGTTGTTTTTAAATGATTTGCATATATTTTGCATATATTTGCATATATTTAGTTTCTTTCACAGTCGCTTCGGCCCGCGAAGCCTCTTCAAAAATCTAATATGGCCCTCGTCTCATAACGTTTGGAGACCCCTGGTCTACTATATAAGAGAACTCTGAAGTCATATAGTTCCTCAAAAGAGACCCATTGTATCAGGGAGAATTAATATAGTTTCCAAAAGCCACACAAAGGTAAAAGCCATTTTTTTTTTTAAAGTGCAGATTTTTTTACCTGCTTGAAAGAGTGGGGTTTAGGGGTCAAGTGTGCTGGATTGAGCTCAGTGCTTTCTTTTAAAGTAAATTTAGCTTTCCTTTTAATAAATAAATAAAAATTAATTGTGGAGACCAAAGTTAGTTTATCCAGAGTTAGTACAGTCCATACAGCAGCAGTGCAGATTCCCCAGATTACTCCATTTAGTCAGGGACTTTCTTAGGTGTGAGGATAAATTGGCCTACTTTGATATCTTCCCTGAAACTGACAAACCGGTGTGCCAATCATGGTGATGGCTTTTGTATTGTGGGCACTTGTGGACTGAGATTACTGTCTTCTTTCACGTAGGTTGCTGAACAGCAGCCAGATTGATGATAATTTTGACAGGTTCTTTGGTTAACAATCACAGTCCTTTTTATCAGATGTATAAAAATGTTCTATAATTAGGTAGCGAGAGTAGTGATTTGTATTGTGGAAATGTGAAAAGTAAGATACCATATTAAAACAGAGATCCAAGATACATTAAAGGAAGTAAAAAATGTCAGCCAGGAATGAAAATACGAAATTATATTTTACCCAGATATTTTCAAAATCAAAATTTTCCGGATTCAGTAGAGACTGAAATATTTGTACTAGGCTATGGAGCCAAAGAATAGTAACTTGAACACACTGAGCATGTGTGTAAAACTTGTGCTCAATTTCAGTTAATCGCTAATCCTTTCCTGTTTTTTCCGCTTTACCGCAGGTATGTTTAGTGCCTATTAACTTGTTAATAGTTATTACTGTTACCAGAATGTGGAATAACCATTTTTTTTACCCAGAGCTTTATTCCGACAGTGCATACTGCACTGTGCTGCTCCTGCAACCCAACCTTTTCTTTGTGACTGCAAGACAAAACTCAGTGTATCTGAAAAGCAGGAGTTGTGATGTGGACACCGTTGGATTTGGAACATAAATGAAGAAAATATCCTTTAAAACAACTCTGCACAGAACTATTCGTGACTGGGATTTAGAAAAGGAAAATAGAAAGCAAGGAATCCCGGATTCTGTTGGGTTTTTTTGTCTGCCACTGGCACAGTACGACTTCAAACACTTGGGACAGATTGGGCAAAGCACCAATCTGTTAGATTAATAATGCCAATTTATCTTCCTGGTGTGCTGAGATGGAAAAGTGCCACTTAAGGATCTGAAAGCAGGCACTATATATAAAGTTCAAACTATAACTTTCAGAAAAGGCCTTTCTTAATTTGAAATAGTGGTCTCTGATCTACCATGAGTCCTTTTTCTTTCCCTGATCCAGCAGAGAATTTAAGCATGTACTTAGGTGCTTTGCTGAACAGGGACGTATTTAAGGGTACGTCTACACTACGGTATTACTCCGAACTTACGGAATTCGATTTTTTGGAACCGATTGTATAAATTCGATTGCACGCAGCCACAGTAAGCAGATTAATTCGGCGGTGCGCATCCATATACCGAGAGTAGCGTCGAATTCCGGAGCGTTGCACTGTGGGTAGCTATCCCATAGCTATCCCATAGTTCCCGCAGTCCCCCCCGCCCATTGGAATTCTGGGTCGAGATCCCAATGCCTGATGGGACAAAAAACATTGTCGCGGGTAGTTCTGGGAACATCCTCCCCCTCCCTCCGTGAAAGCAACGGAAGACAACCGTTTCGCGCCTTTTTTCCTTGGTGAACTGTGCAGACGCCATAGCTTGGCAAGCATGGAGCCCGCTCAGCTCAAGACAACAGTCATGAACATTGTAAACACCTCACGCATGATCGTGCAGTTTATGCTGAACCAGGACCAGAAAAGCCAGGCGAGGAGGAGGCGGCTACGGCAGCGCGGCGACGAGAGTGATGAGGAAATGGACACAGAATTGTCTCGCGCCATGGGCCCTGGCGCTTTGGAGATCATGTTGTTAATGGGGCAGCTTCTCGCTGTGGAATGCTGATTCTGGGCCCGGGAAACAAGCACAGACTGGTGGGACCGCATAGTTCTGCAGGTGTGGGACGATTCCCAGTGGCTGCAAAACTTTTGTATGCGTAAGGGCACTTTCCTGGAACTTTGTGACTTGCTTTCCCCTGCCCTGAAGCGCCAGAACACCAAGATGAGAGCAGCCCTCACAGTTGAGAAGCGAGTGGCGATAGCCCTGTGGAAGCTTGCAACGCCAGACAGCTACCGGTCAGTCGGTAATCAGTTCGGAGTGGGAAAATCTACCGTGGGGGCTGCTGTGATGCAAGTAGCCAAAGCAATCGCTGAGCTGCTGCTACCAAAGGTAGTGACTCTGGGAAATGTGCAGCTCATTGTGGATGGCTTTGCTGCAATGGGATTCCCTAACTGTGGTGGGGCGATAGATGGAACCCATATCCCGATCTTGGCACCGGAGCACCAGGGCAGCCAGTACATAAACCGCAAGGGGTACTTTTCAATGGTGCTGCAAGCAATGGTGGATCACAAGGGACGTTTCACCAACATCAACGTGGGATGGCCGGGAAGGGTTCATGACGCCCGCGTCTTCAGGAACACTAGTCTGTTTAAACGGCTGCAACAAGGGATTTACTTTCCAGACCGGAAAATTACCATTGGGGATGTTGAGATGCCCATCGTTATCCTTGGGGACCCAGCCTACCCCTTAATGCCGTGGCTCATGAAGCCATACACAGGCAGCCTGGACAGTACTCAGGAGCGGTTCAACTACAGGCTGAGCAAGTGCAGGATGGTGGTAGAGTGTGCCTTTGGACGTTTAAAAGGTCGCTGGCGCTCGTTACTGACTCGCTCGGACCTCAGCCAAACCAACATCCCCATTGCTATTGCAGCTTGCTGTGTGCTCCACAATCTCTGTGAGAGCAAGGGGGAGACCTTTATGGCGGGGTGGGAGGCTGAGGCAAACCGCCTGGCCGCTGATTACGCGCAGCCAGACACCAGGGCGATTAGAAGAGCACACCAGGAAGCGGTGCGCATCAGAGAAGCTCTGAAAACAAGTTTCAGTGCTGGCCAGGCTCCTGTGTGAAAGTTCTGTTTGTTTGTCCCTGTTGAAAACCCGCCCACTTGATTCACTCATTCCCTGTAAGCAACCCACCCTTCCCCCTTCCCCCTTCGATCCCAGTTTTATTTAAAAAAAAATAAAGTCAGTGTCGTTTTCAAATAACAAATCAAGAACTTTTTATTAACGGGGGGTAATGAACATAGGGAGAGAAATAACCAGGTAGTCCGGGTGGGGTTTGGGAGGAGGGTAGGAGTGAAGGAACAGGGCAGGAACAACATTCAAAATAATGAGAGCCTTTTGCTCGGGCTCTCTAATGGGGTGGACTGGCAGGTTGCACGGAGCTTCCCCCCCCGCGTTCTTACACGTCGGGGTGAGGAGGCTACGGGACTTGGGGAGGGGGGAGGGCGGTTATAGAGGGGCTGCAGCGGCACCCGGTAATCCGGCAGCTGCCGTTCCTGGAGCTCCACCAGACGCCGGAGCATGTCTGTCTGATCACGCAGCAGCCCCAGCGTTGCATCCCGCCACTTCTCCTCTCGGGCGTCCCTCCTCTCCTCGCGTTCGTCCCTTCTCTCCTCACGTTCATCCCTTCTCTCCTCCCGTTGGTCCCTCATGTCCTCCCGTTGGTCCCTCTTGTCCTCACGGTCACTGGCATCTTTCTGGAACTTTGAGACCGTCTCCTTCCATTCATTGAAATTAGCTCTCTCATCGCGGGTAGATTGCATTATTTCCGAGAACATGTTGTCTCGCGTGCGTCTCTTTCGCCGCCTTATCTGTGAGAGCCTTCGGGACGGAGGAGGGATGCTTGAAAAACTTGCAGCTGCAGGAGGAGGGAAAAAAAGGGAGAGAAGTATGTAAAAAGATACATTTTATAGAACAATGCTTATACTCTTTCACGGTGAACAACACTATTCACATTACATAGCACATGCGATTTCAGTACAAGGTCGCATTTTGCATCTTATATTGAGTGCCAGCGGCTTTGGTGTTAGAGATCACAGACGCAGGGCTGGGCAACAGAATTCAGCTTGTATGCAGCCATGGTAAGCCATTGTCTTTCGGCTTCTGCATTAAATCAGCGCCCTCCTTTCCCATAGCAAGCAAAGCCCATTAAGTGCTGCGGTTTTCCTGTTACCACGCAGCAACAGAAAACAAAATAACCCCCCACTCCCCACCCCACTCATTCAATTCTGTGGGATGATCGCTTTACCCCGCCCCCCACCGCGTGGCTGGTATCAGGGAAGACCCCTGCTAGCCAAACGCGAAAACCTCGGCGCCGTTGTTCAACCCCTTCCCCCCGGCCCGCTTGGCTAACTGCTGGGAAGGATTTCTTTTCAGCTACAGGCAAACAGCCCAGTAGGAACGGGGCCACCTCTGTCCCCTTAATTACAATCCCGTATTTCAGCCAGGTTACCCTGAACGATATCACTCTCCTGAGGATAACACAGCAAGATAAAGAACGGATGTTGCTTGAATGCCAGCAAACACCGCATACGCTGCCAAGCTTTGTCAAGCAATGATACCGGATTACTTGCTGCTAGCGTGGCGTGGTCAAGTGTCCTACCATGGAGGATGGAATAAGGCTGCCCTGCCCAGAAACCTTCTGCAAAAGCTTTTGGAGTACCTCCAGGAGAGTTTCATGGAGATGTCCCTGGAGGATTTCCGCTCCATCCCCAGACACGTTAACAGACTTTTCCAGTAGCTGTACTGGCCGCGAATGCATCCCAAGTCCCCAGGGCAAATTAATCATTAAAAAATACTTGTTTTAAACCATGTTTGATATTTACAAACGTACACTCACCAGAGGTCCCTTCCAGGGGGTCTGTGATACCGCCTTGGGAGGGTTCGGAGGGTACTTCAGTCAGGCTGAGAAAAAGATCCTGGCTGTCGGGGAGAACGGAGTGCTGTGTGCTCTCCGCAAGCTCGTCCTCGTCCTACTCCTCTTCCCCGTCCACAGAATCCTCATGCAAGGATGAGATTAACCCCTCCTCGGAGTCCACGGTCAGGGGTGGGGTAGTGGTGGCGGCCCCCCCCCGAGAATTGCATGCAGCTCCTCGTAGAAGCGGCATGTCTGCGGCTCTGCCCCGGACCGTCCGTTTGCCTCCTTGGTTTTCTGATAGGCCTGTCAGAGCTCCTTCACTTTAACACGGCACTGATATGAGTCCCTATTGTGGCCTCTCTCAATCATGCCCTTGGAGATCTTATCAAAAGTTTTAGCATTCCGTCTTTTGGACCGTAGTTCTGCTAGCACTGAATCCTCTCCCCATATAGCGATCAGATCCAGTACCTCGCGTGTGGTCCGTGCTGGTGCTCTTTTTGGGTTCTCAGACTGCATGGCTACCTGTGCTGTTCAGCTCTGTGTGGTCACCTGTGCTCACCAGGCTGGGCAGACAGGAAATGAAATTCAAAAGTTCGCGGGGCTTTTCCTGTCCAACTGGCCAGAGCATCCGAGTTTAGATTGCTGTCCAGAGCGGTCACAATGGTGCACTGTGGGATAGCTCCCGGAGGCCAATACCTTCGAATTCTGTCCACACTAACCCTAATTCGAACCGGCAATGTCGAATTCAGCGCTACTCCCCTCGTCGGAGAGGAGTACAGAAACCGATTTTAAGAGCCCTTTAAATCGAATTAAATGGCCTCGTTGCGTGGCCGGGTGCAAGGTTAATTCGCTATAACGCTGCTAAATTCGAACTAAAATCGTAGTGTAGACCAGGCCTAAGTCCCACTGAAGTCTGTGGTAAGTGTTGGCAGAATCAGGGCCTAAATTTGCAAACTTACTCCTTTGGAGCCAGAAAATTATTACTGTTCTCTGACCAAAGCACTAACTTGGCAATGTACCTTTACAAATTAAGAGTTTGTAAAATGCCTTAAAATTTTGACCTGTATACCAGGGGTCGGCAACCTTTCAGAAGTGGTGTGCCGAGTCTTCATTTATTCACTCTGATTTAAGGTTTCGCGTGCCAGTCATAAATTTTAACGTTTTTAGAAGGTCTCTTTCTATAAGTCTATAATATATAACTAAACTGTTGTTGTATGTAAAGTAAATAAGGTTTTTTAATTGTTTAAGAAGCTTCATTTAAAAATAAATTAAAATGCAGAGCCCCTCGGACCGGTGGCCAGTGCAAGTGCCATTGAAAATCAGCTCGTGTGCCGCCTTCGGCACGTGTGCCATAGGTTGCCTACCCCTCCTGTATACCAACCTTTTACTAGCATCAAAACATCTACAGAATTGCAAACTCTGCATATATAGAAGTCACTTATTTATAATTAAAATAAAGGCACAAATGTACAGTGGAAGAATGAGGAAAATGCACTATATGATGCATAATTTGCAAGTAGGTAGCAAAGGGGAAGAGTACAAATGTTTAAAGAAGCAACAATGCAATCAAATACCAAGATTTCTCAAGAAGCATTACTTTCCTGAATACATAATATGGTTAAAGTTAATATACCTTTTCCTTTATATTGGCTACTTTCCAGTATTATCTCTGCTTCTGATGCTATATCTGCAATTTTATATATTCGAGTGTGTTGATTCTTAGAAAAGTTGGTATATGTTGCCCAGAGAGTACATTATCTGGTACTCACAGAACAAAGACCATGGGGAAGACCCAGGAAAAGGTGGGGGAAGACACTGAAGGACGACAAATTTTGGAGTCAGTTTGGAAGACACACTCAACAGGAACGCTTGGAGACAAAACAAAAGCTGCCCACCCTGACTAACAGGTGAAGAATTCTTACAGAAGTGTGGATTGTGTTGTGTGAGAGGTGTATGCATATCAAAAGAAGTACTTTTGGCATGTTCTCCGACAGCATTAAAGATGAGTGGTTTTCTTTACATTGTAAAACTGTTGGGAATAATTCAATCTGCAGACCGGAGCAATAGCCAGTTGGAATATTTCTCTCTGTGGCCTATAGATGTCACTCTTCACACACATTTGGATTTGCTGGAGGCTATTCTGCTGCACCTGAGTTTCACTTCTTCCTCTTTTTCTACTCTTTCTATTGCTTCTTTTTGTTGTATTAAATGATTTAGTACTGCTGGATTTTGGGGGAGGATAGTTACTTTTCTTTTTTGTGCATTTAGAGCTAGATCCTCGTAGATCCATGACCTGGATTTAAAATAAGTAGTTCAAATGAAATATTACTTTAATTGAACATAGAAGTGTTAGTTCAATTCATGTTTCCACATTCCAAAAAGCAATTTATTTTGTCTGCCCCACACTTCAGACTACTTCAAAACAGAACAGTTTTAGCCAACAGACAACTGCTGTGGATTGGAGGACTTTAACTCTGGCTGCTGAGCATCTGTTAGTCTTAAAGGTGCCACAAGACTCTCTGTTGCTTGTTCATATTCAGTAATACTATTTGCCCATTTTCTGTGTGTGCAGTTGCCAAATTGGTCTGTTCAGGGTGAGACAGCTAAATGGGTTGGGCTCCACCTATCAACAGTAGCATTCAACAGCATGCCACATCATTATACATAGCTTTCAGAAAATATCCTGTATGCAACAGTGAATCCAGCACTTACCAATGTAGCCTCAGAAATGCCTTAGATCTGCTGCTGAAGGAGATAATCATTGAATAGTTTACCTCTCTCCCTGCTGGGGTTGTGGCACTGGACAGCATTTCCATGTGGAATGCACAAGGTGTATGAGGACAATTTGCCAGTGCCCCTGGCTTTGAATACTGTCTGGTTTTTACTTTAATGGAGTTATTGGAAAAGGCTTAACTTAAACAGTAGTTTGTAAAACTGAGCGGTTTTAGTCACTTGTATTTATCATGGCCCCTGTTAAAGGAATTGAAGTGTAGAATGGTCGTTCCTGCCACTCACTGAAGGAACAGGATATGATGGGATTTTAATACATCCTCCCTATTAACTGTTTGTTTTAAGACTCCAGGTGTAACCAATGGCTTACAAAAGATGAGCGTACTAGTTCCACCTCTATCAACAGTACAGAGCTTTGCAAGCGTTCTACAGTACATGCTGTCCAACATGCACCTGTTAGCTGCTAAATAACTCTGGAGGGAGAAGGTTTAACAACTCAAGGCATTCAAAGGGAGCAGCTTATGTTGTAAGTCATTAGGATTCTGGTTCCAGTCCAGTGATCTCTTACGTTTGAGGAAGAACAAACGTTTCTCAGTGCTGTATCAGCCTGAGTAAGCAGATGGTGTATCCTTGTTTTTGATGCACTTCATGCAGCAGGCATAACACAAGTCCTGTGAATCACCAAATAGTGTCAAGGATTCAGAAGTGAGACCATTTTTCGGGACCTGCTGCCAGTGAGACCAGACTCTGTCCACCAGAGGGACCTTTAGGCCAGGTCTACACTACCACTTGGTATAACTTGCATCGCTCAGGTGTGTGAATAAGCCACCCTCCTGAGCAATGTAAGTTACACAGACCTAAGCACCAGTGTGGACAGCATTATGTTGGCGGGAGAGCTACTCCCGCTGACATAGCTACTGCCTCTTGTGGACGTAGATTTTTTTATATTGATAGGCTCTCTCCTGTCAGCATAAAGCGTCTTCACTAGATGCACTACAGTGGTGCACCTGTGCCGATGTAGCATTTCTAGTATAGACTAGCCCAGGGATCGGCAACCTTTGGCCCGCGGCCCGCCAGGGTAAGCACCCTGGCGGGCCGGGCCAGTTTGTTTACCTGCTGCGTCCGCAGGTTCGGCTGATCGCGGCTCCCACTGGCCGCGGTTCGCCGTCCCAAGCCAATGGGGACGGCGGGAAGCGGCGGTCAGCACATCCCTCAGCCTGCGCCACTTCCCACAGCCCCCATTGTCCTGGAGCGGCGAACTGAAGCCAGTGGGAGCCGCAATCGGCCGAACCTGCGGACGCGGCAGGTAAACAAACTGGCCTGGCCCGCCAGGTGCTTACCCTGGCGGGCCGTGTGCCAAAGGTTGCCGATTCCTGGACTAGCCCCTAGTGTTGTCTTGCATTAAGGTCTTGTTACTATTCAGCAAAGCATCAGCCAGTGTTTGCCTTGAGCTAGGGCACAAAGTACTTTATGCTTTGACATGTTTATATGGTTAGGGTAGCAAGTAGAACAAAGAGAGGTGAGGGGGGGAAGGAATTCCCTGACATATCTAGTTACCACAGAGCATGCTTTTCTCTCAAATTTTCTTCATTGTGTGTTTTAATACATTAACTAGTATGCACAAGAATGAGTACAAGTGCT
This sequence comes from Platysternon megacephalum, assembly GCA_003942145.1. NCBI lineage: Eukaryota > Metazoa > Chordata > Testudines > Platysternidae > Platysternon > Platysternon megacephalum. Next base: position 373,647 of record QXTE01000262.1, on the reverse strand, counting down.
CATGTTTCTTTACGCTGGCTCGTGTTAATGATTAAATTATTTTTGGTGTTACTATTNTTTTTTTTTTTTTTTTTTTTTAGTACATTTGCCAGTGCTTTGTCTATGATCAGTTTGCTTCCCTTCTGTACAGTCAGTCAACTTCCTTTGATATTTTTTGAGGGTGGGACTTTCACACAGCCACATGTGAGAGGGGAAACAACCTTTAAAAAAGGAAACATTACAAAAGCATCAAACGGGTTGGGTTATTTGGACAGATGTATTACCTGAAACTACTTAACCTTTAATTCTCACAAGCAGGCGCACTCCTCCCACTTCCGATTTCCTGTCAGAGAGGTGCTTTTCCCTCCCATTGGGGTGGTGGTAGGGAAATGGAATTTCAGCTCCTGGTGCTGCCAGCTATAAGCACTACTAGAGGAGCATTCTGTGCTGTTTGACCTGCCAGAACAAATAGATGAATTACCAACAAGCCAGCAGCAGCAGTTGGCCCACATCCTAGAGTTCTGAAGGACCAGTAAGCCTTACTTCAGTACCAGGTAACCCTGTTTCAATTAAAATACAACTATAAATCACTGAGAGGAACATGATATGATTGGAACACATTACTACCATTCTGTAAAGTAAAACAGTGTCTCATTAATCTAGACTGAGTTTGAGTGTTAACAGAATAGTGGATAAAGGAAAAACCTATTGACAATTTTATTTGGACTTTCAGAAAATGTTTGACAAAGTCCCTCATGAGGCTATGAAGGGGACTAAATAGTCCTGGGGTCATAGGCGCCAACTCCGTGGGTGCTCCGGGGCTGGAGCACCCACAGGGAAAAAATGGTGGGTGCTGAGCACCCACCGGCAGACGCCCATCAGCTCTTCCCCACCCCCTCCAGTGCCTCCAGCCGGGCCCCGCAGATCACCACCTCCCCCTCCTTCTCTACCCCCCTTCCCTGCACCTTCCGCCTGCCGCAAATAGCTGTTTTGCGGCGTGCAGGAGACTGGGGGGGAGGAGCGAGAACGTGGGGCGCTTGGGGAAGCGGGCAGAACTGGGCGGGAAGAGGCAAGGTGGGGGTGGGGTGGGAAGAGGCGGGGTGAGGGTGGGGCCTTAGGAGAAGTGTTGGGGGCGGGCTCTGGGGCAGAGCTGGGAGTCGAGCACCCCCCGTACTTTGGAAAGTCGGCGCCTCTGCCTGGGGTGAGAGGCAAAGTATCATCATGAACTGGATTTTGACAGAGTAAGAGAAGCATCAATTTTCAATATGGTAAAAGGTTAGAGTAAACAATGTTCCTAACTAGGACTGGTTGTGTATAATTAATAGTTGAGATGGGGAAGTGGGTAAGCCAGGAGGTGGTAAAACAATTATTTAAACTATTTAAGACAAAGAGAAGGCTGAGGATGTCCAGATGGGCCCTACAAAGCAAAGTGAATGGGCCGCAGCGTAGCAGAGAACACTCAGCAGTGAGAAATGTAATGCATGCTGGAAGGAATAATATGAATTAGTCACACATCTAACTCAGGAAATAGACCTAGGTTATACTGACCAGTACAACAGAGACCAGAGGAAACAAAAGGCAACAGGAAGAAACTAGGAAAGGTTTATTCCAGTCACCTGGGATAGGCAGTGGTTTTTTTATGTTAGTGCACTTTCAGCATTGTGATGGGGTAATTCTTGTTGCTGAATCTCTGAACGCTGCACTGGAACTCTGCAACCAATGGTCTCTTACTCTGTCCGTCATGAAGCTGAGAGAGCATTTCAGGCTGTTAAGAAAATCCAAGAGTTTGGTCAGTGTTCCTCCTCTGTTCCCTGGCTTAGTGGACAGACCATCAGGTTTGGAATACCTAGGACACATCGAACCACTGGCTCGAATCCTAACAGGGTTGACTCAACTCTTCATGCTTCCTAGGTGAGAGCAGCATCCCACAGCACACTTCAGAAGAGCAGGAGTTTGTCCTGGTGTCCTTGTCCAAACTCTCTGTCCTTCCTACTGGGAGCTCTGTTCTGTTGGCAGGCGCTTTCTATCCTGAAAATGTTGCATTTCAGTGATCGTATTTGGATGCAGCTGGAAGAAGATAAGGCCCCAAATTGCTCTATAAATATAAAATAGGGCTTGTTGGTTGACTTTGTGTGTGCATTAGAAGCAGAAGCCGTTCTTCCCCCTCCACCCCCATCCCCATAAATTTCATTTTGGATTTCAAGTTCTAGCAAACCTGACAAATAAAATTCCTTGAAATCTAAATGACTTGTATATTTTACCTTCCCCCCCAAAAAATGAATGTTCCCAGCTAAGGTCCTGATCTGGCAGCTGGAGCTCCACAAATAAACCACAGCTCCCTGGGAAGCCCTGTTAATTTCAGTAGTGCTCTGTCCATGCACAGGAGCCCACCTATGTGGATTCAGTTGCAGGAGTAGGGGACACAGCAATTTTCACACGGATCATTTTTGGTAAATTTTTAAACACTAACATTGTAAAATATTGAATAAGTGGCATGAGGGAAAGAGATGTGACTTCAGGAGGCAGCTGCAGCGTGTATGTGGTAGTGGCGTTCTGAAGCTGCTGTGTTGTTCTGCCCTTGGCATGCCACTATCTGTATTGTATGCTGAAGGCCGTATGTCCTAGCTACCCTGCACAGACTTTCTGTTGGCAAGAGGTGGGTGGCTACTTGTGCTCAGATCTGCTTTCCGTGCAAAATCCTATCCTTACTGAAACTCCACCTCCACTCAATAAGCCAAGTGTAGTAACCTGATTTTTGCTCTCTCCTGGAAGGGTATCTTCTTGGAATTGATAGAAATCAGTAACCTTTAAAAGCCAGGAGACTATACAGACACTCTAATAAACCGCAGTCATCAAACGCAGGTGGCAGCATCGGAGAGTTCCTACATTATATAGTGACCACTGGATTGCTTCTTTCTCTTTTCAACTATACATTTGAAAAGGGACTATGCCATCAAAGTCAGCAGGATGAACTCTTTTTTTTAATTAGTATTTGAAATCCTATCTATCAATTTCTTCAGTATCGTTTGTAACAAAATTAGTTCTAGTGCAGTGTAAACTGCATATTGTAACTGTAGTTGAGCATAAAGGCCTGATCCCAAAAACACTTTATCTCCAAGCTCAGCTTTAAACATATGTTTTGTCCTATTAATGGGCCTACCTGTTTCTTCCTTATAAATATTCCTCCCCTTTGTATAGTACTTGTTTTGGGATTATGTGAGAAGCATAAACTTTTAATAATTTGTTTGCAAAACAACAGTGTGGAGTTTTATGCAAAACTTTTCCTTAATTTTTTTTATAAGTTGTTAAAGAATCTGCTTTGTGGATTGTCAACTACTTACCAGAATTAAAGTGTCCACCCCTTCATTTATATTCATTGTTTTGTAGACTTATTCATTTCTGTGGCAAAAGCAACACAAAGTTGAGTAAATTTGAATACTCTAAGTGGTTTTACAAATTTGACTTTCTCACAGAATTTACTGGTTGAAGTGATATATGGCTGCCTTTGTCACCTAATTTAAGGTTCATAAGACTGTGAACTTTATGATGTTGACTTTTATTCATTAAACTGACAACAGAATCTTTACAGATAAGAATCTTTTTGAATGTATTTGACAGCATCAGGGGGTCCAAATGCTCCGGAAGTTGTTGAACAATATCCTGTTTTTAATTTTATTTTGCTAATCTAATTGTTTTATGCTCCATTGTTCAAATCTACAAGTATCTTGATACAAATGTTTGGGTGTGCAAACAAAGCCAGCTAGTCGAGGTAGGGGGTATGCATGTCATTTACGCAAACTATACTCCATTCACTTTTTGCCATGTAAATCTTAGCTTTTGGAAGAACAGCTTATCCACAAGTCTTTCGGTGTCTTGTACTGAGACAGGGGGCTAAGAAATCCCATGCATTTTGCTGAGTGCAGGATTGGGCCCATAAAGAATACCTCGAGAGACATGACAACTTTTTTTCTTTAAAACCTTTTATATCTTCCCTCAGCGGTGACTCTGCAATTCCATGATCAGAGAACGGAAGGGTGGAATCACTAGTGGTAGATTTTTCCTACTTTGGAAAAGGGAAAAAGTTGGTTTCCTTTGTGGGCCACTTGGTATATGATGTAAAGTCAGGTACAAAAAGGCCTGGGCAGCATTTAACAAGAGCAGATGGTGTACTTAGCTGAAAGCCTCCTTTGGTTTCATGAAAGACTTCATGACGAGTAGAGGGGAGAAAGGCCCTGTCCTGAAACTCTGCCTCCTTGAGTGTGTTAGGTTCTGTAAAATTACCCACTCAATTTGCCAACTAGTGTTTTTCCTTTATCTGGCAAATTTTCAGCTTTGGAGAAAAATATGGACTGATATAAATGGGATATGTTCCAGTGATTTCAAAGAATACTTTAATGACCTTTATGGAAGTTCCTTTGTAGGGTTTTTTTGTGTGTCCGCCATAAACTGACTCTGAGGGATACGTCACAGTAGAAACTCACAGAAGGAAAGTGTGTTTTCTCGTGTAAGAAAATAATTTCCTGGAAATGGTGTCATTTTGAGGCAGTGTGGCCCAGAGGACAGGATGCTAGACTGGGACTCAAGAGACCTGGATTCTGAACTCTGCTCTGCCATTAGCCAGTTGTGGGACCTTGGGCAAATCCTCTCTGCCTCAGTTTCCCCACCTGTCAAATGAGAATAATGATACCTTCCTTTGTGAAGCATTTTGGGAATTAAGCATGAAGAGCTAGGTGGCATTAGGTGATATATTGCATCTATTTAACCTAAAAGATTCCAGAGTTCTTTATCTGTACCAGGGGGTTCTCAACCTTTTTCTTTCTGAGCCTCTCCCAACATGCTATAAAAACTCCACGGCCCAGCTGTGCCACAATAACTGGTTTTCTTCATATAAAAGCCAGGGCTGGTGTTAGGGGGTAGCATGCAGGGCAATTGTCTGGGGCTCCTTGCACAGGGGCCCCTACAAAGCTAAGTTGCTCAGGGCCCTGGTCTTCAGACTCATGCGGTGGGATTTCAGCTTTCTGCCCTGGGCCCAGCGAGTCTAACACTGGCCCTGCTTGGTGGAGCCCCTGAAACCTGCTCATGGGCCCCCCATGAGGCACCGGACCCCTGGTTGAGAACCACTGATCTATACTACACAAAACTCTCTTGCACACCATGGAAATGCAGCCACTGGGCTGGAATGGAGCAGCTATTTAAAGCGCACAGTGCCACTATCCAACATTTTAGGGAAGAAAGCTAAGAAACAGCATCCCCTTTGTAACTGTAGATGGAATGTTGGTAGGTAGAATGTAATTACCCAAATAAAAATTTATCTGGGACACTGCAGTTAACACTTCTGCCCTTAAAAAACCAAAACCAGCCCACACCAGTTATAGATCTTCAATAAGCACAAGTAGTCAGGGCCTTGTTTTTTGCATTGTATTTGAGTGCTGCCTCCCACAGCAGAGTGAGTGTCCCTTAGCGCCATTGTGTTCTTCTTCAAGTGATTGCTCATGTGTATTCCACAGTAGGTGTGCGAGCTCGCCACGTGCACCGGTGCCGGAAGTTTTTCCCTTAGCAGTACCCGTAGTGGGGGAGCCCCGCTGCGACCCCTGGAGTGGCGCCTCTATATCGCGCCATAAAGGGGGCTGCGCGCTCCCCCCACCCTCAGTTCCTTCTTGCCGCCAGTGAAGGTAGTCGGAATTTGTGCTCCAGCATTGCTGTAGCGTCTATCCTTAGTAGTACGATCTTTGACCGTAGTTAGTTTTCTCTAGTTAGTAGCCTGGCTCGGGGCATGCCCCGGGCCCCAGGCTTCAAGTCGTGCGACTCTTGTCGCAATTCTATGCCCAGAAGCAATCCACACTCTGTGTGTTCGCTGTCTGGGTGAGGCTCACATAAGTGAGCGTTGCAAAATCTGTAAGTCCTTCAAGCCCCGGACTAAGCGCAAACGAGATATCTGACTCCGGGCCCTGCTTATGGAGTCGGCATTGGCCCCGGCACCGGCACGCCGACCTGACCCAGCGCCGGGCACCGCGTCCTCAGTGCGGAGCAAGGCCCCATCCACCAGTCGGCACCGCTCCCCCGCTAAGAAGCAAGCTAAGACCCAGCGGTGCTGAGATAAGGACAGGGGTGAGGCCGGACCCGAGTTGGGCAGCCCACGATCCCCCTCGGGACCCAGACCTCCGACTCGTGTCAAGGGGAGTAGTCCGGTCCCATCTGCACGTGCCTCTCCTGCGGTGAGGATGCCGTCGACGCCGGAGGCAGCTCAGGCAGCGCGTGACATCCTCGTCGTGCCCGTGCCGCCTGAGTTGGGCCCCCGGTCCCGAGGGAAGCCGCCGCTGGGCGCTCACCAGCCCTCCCCTACCAGATCAGAGGTTGAGGTGTCTGCTCGATCCGTGGGGCCCTCCCGTAGCCCGCATCAGGTCTCCACTCCGCTGACTGGGTCGCCTGAGAGTGAGTCTCCGGAGTCTTCCTCTGCCCAGAGGGGTCGCAGGCGCCGGGACAGGAAGCGTCGACGCTCCTCTTCCAGCCGGAGTGATAGCAGGTCTTGACGCCATCGGCACCGCCGCTCATACCACGGCGCGCGCCTTACTCGGAGTGAATCCCGACCGGCACCGAGGCATCGTAGCCACGGTCACCGAAGGGATTCCAGAGATAGCACCTCCAACGTTTACATCTCATCATCGTCGAGGTCCAAATCCCAGGGTCGGAGCCGACATGGCCGGGACCGGTCCAGCCGCTCGTACGGCACCGTGCGCTCCTCGGTAACTTCGGCCTCGGCTCCCAGCCATCCCTCCCCGGGCCGCATCGTCCATCAAGAGCAAGTAGCTCTGCTTGGACCTCAGCCGGCTCAGTGGCAAGGGGCGCCCTGGCAAGGACAGTGGTGCCAGTGGGCACCGTGGCCCCAAGCGCCCACACTGGAGAGGCCCCGTTCCATGGCTGGGGCATCCCAGGTCCACTCGGCGTCCCCATCTCGGCACCGAGAGCAGTCCTCGGGTACCAAACCACCGGCACCACGCCCGGACCGAGACGCGGAGTTCGACCCGACGGTACCGCCCGATGCCCTAGAGGCGGTACCGGTCGTCTCGTCAGCACCGGACGAGTCCATAGCAGCACCGCCCCCTCCTTCTCAGGAGGACTTTAAGGCTCATCAAGAGCTTCTCTGACGTGTAGCCGCCAGTCTCCAGCTCCAGGCTGAGGAGATGGAGGAGCCGTCGGACACTTTGTTTAATGTCCTGTCCTTCTCGGCACCGGGCCATGTGGCCCTGCCGCTTCACCAATATTTCTATCGGGCTCTGGCAAACCCCTGCCTCTCTGCCACCCATTTCTAAGAAGGCAGAGCGGAAGTACTTCGTGCCAACAAAAGGACATGAGTACTTGTACACTCATCCTACCCCGAACTCACTGGTCGTGGAGTCCGTCAACCACCACGAAAGACACGGCCAGCCCACCCCCACCCCCAAGGATAAAGACGCCAGGAGACTGGACACTTTTGGGAAACAAGTTTATTCTTCTGCGAGTTTCCAGCTCAGGGTGGCAAACCATCAAGCACTCCTGAGCAGGTATGATTTTAACTTGTGGGGGTCTCTGCCAAAATTCGAGCTTTCCCTCCAGGAAAAGGACAGGAAGGAATTCAGGGCTCTAGTCGATGAGGGTGCGGCAGCGGCGAAAGCAACGCTCCAGGTGGCGTCGGATGTGGCCGACACAGCGGCTCGTTCAATGGCCTCTGCTATCTCCATGCGACGGGCGTCGTGGCTCTCGCTGTCGGGGCTGTCCGTGGAATCCCAGTCCCTCATGCAGGACCTCCCTTTCGATGGCAAGGCCATGTTTGCAGACCAAATGGACACTCGCCTGCATGGAATGAAAGACTCCCGCACCACCCTGCAGACCCTTGGCCTGTATGTCCCGCCAGCCAAGGACAAACCCAGGCCGCAGCCCTCGGCTCCCCCCATAAGGGGCAGATACAATCCCCTGCCTAAGAGGCCTAGGGATCAGAGGCGCAGGTCACAGCGCCAGTCCCGTTCGGCCCCACGCCCCGGCCCCTCGAAGGGCAAGAGGCAGGGGAAGAGGCGTTTTTGACTCTTTGCGGGTGGCCACCAGGCCTGTTGCCAGGGAAGCCCCCCAGTTGATAAAGTTGGTTTTTGGCAACCGTTTATCTGCCTTCAGAGTCCAATGGTCCCGTATAACGTCGGACCGGTGGGTCCTTAGTACCATCTCCAAGAGGTACAAGCTGCAGTTCGATTCACCCCCACACCATCATGCTCCGCCCCGCGATGTCTCTGGAGACCCGGAGCACGCCCTCCTTCTAAATCAGGAGGTGACGCGCCTCCTCACCCTGGGTGCAGTGGAGAGGGTACCTCAGGAATTCCGGGGCAAAGGGTTTTACTCCCGGTACTTCCTGATCCCGAAGGCGAAAGGCGGGCTCAGGCCCATCCTCGACCTGCGGAATCTCAACCAATTTTTGGTCCACTGCAAATTCTGCATGGTGTCCCTGGCCTCTATTTTTCCGTCCCTACACCCGGGAGATTGGTTCGCAGCCCTGGACCTCCAGGATACGTACTTCCATATCCATATTTTCGAGGGTCACAGGCGCTTCCTCCGCTTCCTGGTAGGGCGGGACTACTACCAGTTTACGGTCCTTCCCTTTGGCCTTTACACGGCCCCCAGGGTTTTTACCAAATGCATGGCGGTAGTGGCAGCCCATCTCAGGAGGAACGGGCTGCAGATCTTCCCCTACCTGGACGACTGGCTGCTCAAGGGCAAGTCTCGGTCCCAGGTGCAGGCACAGATAAAGTTCCTGCTAGATACCTGCATGAGTCTAGGCCTAGTGGTAAGCCCACGTTAGTCCCAGTTCCACGCATACACTTCATAGGGCGCTGTTAGACTCGGTGGGGGCCACGGCCTCCCTCCCCCGGGACAGGTTCGAGACGCTCAAAGGTCTCATCGCCTCGGTCACGACCTTCCCTGTGACGACGGCACGAGTGTGCCTTCATATCCTAGGCCATATGGCAGCATGCACCGCAGTGGTGCGACATGCCAGGCTCAGGATGAGGCCCTTCCAACTCTGGCTGGCCTCCCAGTATTCCCAGGCCAGGGACGGCCTGGACAAGGTCGTCATGTTACCACCCCATGTAGTGGCTGACCTGTAATGGTGGTCCCTCCTGAGCAACATGCTTCAGGGTATCCCCTTCTGGGAGACCCCTCTCTCACTAGATCTGGTGTTGGACGCCTTGGATCTAGGATGGGGATCACCACCTACATCCATACTTGCTATGAGTTGGCACAGGTTGAACCTCCATTGATAGTAACAGCCCAGTTGACCAGAGCTCAGGCATCACTGGCAGCCTTCCTGGCACAAGTCCCTATCCAGGACATCTGTACTAGCTTGAACATCACCATGGAGTGCGGAGCAGTGCTAGCTTATTAAACAGGCAGTCAATTTAATGAGATGATGGATGGGGAGAGGATTTGTGGCTGGTGAGAAAACTGGTAGGTGGATTTCAGGAGCAAATCTCTGGATTTCAAGAAAGGGCACAATGAGCTGTGCATTGCCTCCATGAATCCAGTGCTCTGACACTAGTGCCTTTTTCACCCACCTTCTGACCATGTGAAGCGTCTGTTCTGGACCAGGCTTAAGCCTACTCAATGTGGAGTGTTGGGAACCTGGAAGGGACTAGGTGGTGTGCATCTATAGCCTGCTATAGCCTGCATGGGAGTTTGTCTTCATGGACCAAAGACTGTCATTTTGTGGTGGCTGGCTACAAATATTGAGTAGCACTCACTGGCACAGAGTAGGTAAGGACAAATCTACACCTGTAACTCTTTTCCTACAGGTCTGTGAGAATGTGGAATGAGGCATGTGGCTGCTATTTAAAAATTATCCCTGAGCTGCTGGAAGGCTTTAAGAGTGAGTGGGGCTTCCCTTAACAGTAGCAGAGCTAATGATAGAATTCACTTGCCCTTTGCTGTCTGCCCACCACAGGAAACAGAATTTTGTCAGTTGCAAGGCCTACTCCGTTGTAATCCAAGATTAGCCACTGTCACACATTAGATCACAAATGGCCAATTTGGGGTAGTTTAGCAAAGTGCATGGTTTTCCAGAAACATTAGGAAAAGCTTTTAGTAGAGTATAATTCTCTATTCTTTTGATGTACCTCTGATGCATGTTCAAGCATTTCCGATATGAAGTTCCCTGTAATGGATCTGTAAAAGCAATGATGCATTTGATAATACATCTTTGAATCTGTATAGGCTCCAGATGGTGCCCGGTAACCTGCCTTACTTTTTAAGGACACTTTTAAAGGGTGCCACGCTACCTGACAAGCTGTATGAAGTCACCCTGCTTTGGCGCGCCCTATTGGAATGTGCAGTACATACAGTCTGGAACGCCCCTGTGGCTCTTTCATCTAGAAGAGCCATTCCATCAAACTAACCGCTCTGAGGTGGCTCCTAAAATTGTGATGGTGAACTTATTTCCTCACCTTTTGGGGCAAGTAGGGAGGAAGGAGGGGGGGTGCGGTGCCCCAGTGGCAGAGTGTTAAGGTGCTGCTTTTAATAAATAATAAACCTCTCTCGTCACCCACATGTGGGCAGGAAAGGACACAGATTAAAGGTTTTGGAGTGTCTGAGAAATCAGAGTAGTATGAGGTGGATGATATCCTAGCAGAAGGAATGGAGAGAGATGAGAGCACAAGGGGAAAGCAAATAGCATAAATGAGGAATTGCTACCTTGCCTTGCTAAACTGGGATTCAAACTACCTATGCTGATTACCCAATCCACTTCCCTGGCATATCAACAAGAGCACACTAGTGTCAGAGGAAAGGCAGGGAAAGGATTAAAGTCCGGGACCTCCATGGTAGCATTCTTGTGGCCACTTAGACAGGCAGAAGTGCAGGGTCTCAATGCATGGATGAGATGATGCTGTTGGGAAGAGGGATTTAGGTTTATTAGGAACTAGGAAACCTTTTGGGAAAGGAGGATCCTACACCGGAAGGATGGGCTTCACCTAAATCAAAATGGAACCAAGTTGCTGGTGTGTAATATTACAAAGGTCATAGTTTAAGAACTCCTCTAAGAACTGGGGGAAAGCCGACAGATGTGGAGGAGCACATAATTTGGACAGACACATCCCTTAGGGGAGGATTTATTAAAGGGGATTCTCGAGGACAAATGTTGATAAAGGACAGGTCGGAACTGAAGAGAAACAATTAAATGAAAAAGAGCCCCATTCAATTATATCACATAATGGCAGACAACTAAATATTGACAAATTTTGTAAGTGTTTGTATACAAATGCTAGATGTCCAAATACTAAGCTGGGTGAACTTGAGTACCTGGTATTGAATGAAGAGGTTGATATAAGGCATCACAGAAACTTGGTGAAACAATGACAATCAATGTGACACAATAATACCAGGATTCAAAATATATAGGAATGACAGAGTAGGTTTTCTGGTGGGGGAATGGCACTATATGTAAAAGACAGCAAAGAGTAAAATATAGTAAAAAATCTTAAATGAATCAAACTGTACCATAGAGTCTCCGTGGATACATATTCCCTGCTTGAATACTAAGTATAACATTAGAAATATACTATCGACCACCTGACTGGGACGGTGATTATGAAATGCTCAGGGAGATTAGAGAGGCTACAAAAACAGAAAACTCAACAATAATGGGGGATTTCAGCTATCCCCATACTGACTGGGTCTGTTACCTCAGGATGGGATACAGCGATAAAAATTGTCTAGACACCATTAATAACTGCTTCTTGGAGTAGCTTGTCCTGGAACCCACACGGGGAGAGGCAATTCTTGATTTAGTACCTCTTAAGCCTGCTAAACTATCAGTGGGGCCACTGGATGATCAAGGTACAAAAGGAGCACTCAAGGAAGATAAGGCCATTGCAGCAGAGAAGCTAAATGAATTCTTTGCATGTGTCTTAACTGCAGAGGATTTGAGGGAGATTCCTACACATGAGCCATTCCTTTGGTGACAAATCTGAGGAACTGTCCCATATTGAGGTGTCAGTGGAGGAGGTTTTAGAACAAATTGATTAACTGGACAGAAATAAGTCACCAGGACCAGATGGTATGCATCTAAGAGTTCTCAAGGAACTCAAATATGAAATTGCAGAACTACTACCTGTGGCATTTAACCTATTGCTTAAATCAGTCTTTGTTCAAGATGACTAGCAGATAGCTAATGTGACACCAATTTTTTAAAAAGGCTCCAGAGGCGACCCTGGCAATTACAGGCTGGTAAACATAACTTCAGTACCAGGCAAATTAGTTGAAATGATAGTAAAGAACAGACTTATCGGACACATAGATGAACTCAATATGTTGGGGAAGAGTCAACATGACTTTTGTAAAGGGAAGTCATGCCTCACCAATCAGAATTATTTGAGGGGGGTCAACAAGCATGTGGGCAAGTGTGATCCAGTGGATATAGTGTACTTGGACTTTTAAAAAGCCCTTAACCAGGTCCCTCACCAAAGGCTCTTATGCAAAGTAAGCAGTCATGGGATAAGGGGGAAGGGTCCTCTCTCGTGGATCTATAACTGGTTAAAAATGGCAGGAATAAATGTTTGGTTTTCACAATGGAAAGAGGCAAATAGCAGGGTCCTCCAAGGGACTGTCTTGGGTTTGGATCAGTGCTGTTCAACACATTCATAAATGATCTGGAAAAAGGGGTAAACAGTGAAGTGGCAAAGTTTCCAAACGATACAAAATTACTCAGATATTTAAGTCCAAAGCTGATTGCAAGGAGTTGCAAAGGGCTCTCATTAAACTGGATGGCTGGGCAACAAAATGGCAGATGAAATTCAATGTTGATAAGTGCAAAGTAATGCACATTGGAAAACATAATCCCAACTATACATATAAAATGATGGGTCTAAATTATCTATTACCACTCAAAAAAGAGATCTTGGAGTCTGTGTGCATAGTCCTCTAAAAACAGCTGCTCAATGTGCATCGGCAATCAAAAAAACTAACAAAATATTAGGAACTATTAGGAAAGGGATATGCAAGACAAAAAATATCATAATGCCACTATATAAATACATGGTACCAGGGCCGACGAGAGGGGGGGAAGCCAGTACAAATTACCGGGGCCCTGCGGTCCGGAAGGGGGCCTGAGGCCCGGCTTCCCCCCCTCTCGTCGGCCCTGTTTAGCCGGTCCGCCCTTGCTGGGGGGCCCGAAAAAATTCCAGAAGGGGGCCCAGGGCCCAGCTTTCCCCCCCCTCTCGTTGGCCCTGTTTAGCCGGTCCGCCCTTGTTGGGAGGCCCGAAAAAAAAATTTCACCGGGGCCCGAACCTGCTCTCGGTGGCCCTGCGTGGTACTCCTGCACCTTGAATACTGTGTGCAGATCTGGTCACATTTTCTCAAAAAGATGTATTAGAATTGGAAAAGGTACAGAGAAGGGCAACAAAAATGATTAGGGGTATGGAACAGATACCATAAGAGGATAGATTGGGACTGTTCATCTTATTAAAAAAAAAGATGACTAATGGGGGATTATGATAGAGGTCTATAAACTTATGAATGGTGTGGAGAAAACGAATGAGGAAGTGTAGTTTACTCCTTCACGCAACACAACAACCAGGGCTCACCCAATGAAAATCCCTCTGAAGCATCTGGCAGTGGCCACTGTTGGAAGACAGGATACTGGGCTAGATGAACTATTGGTCTGACCCAATATGGCCGTTCTTATGAAGGACAAATATAAAATCTTCATGAATCATGGGTTCATATATTTTAATGCCGCAAGGGACCATTAGATGATCTGATCTAACCTTCTGCATATCACAGGCCATTACATTTCACCTGGTTACTCCAGTATTTAACCCAATAACTTGTCTGACTAAAGCATATTTTCCAGTCCTGATTTGAAGACCTCAGGAAATAGAAAATCCACCACTTGTGATAGTTTGTTCCAGTGGTTAACCATCACTTTTTTTAAAGTGTCTTATTTCTGCTTTGAATTTCTCTGGCTTCGGCTTCAGCCATTAGTTCTTGTTCTGCCTTTCTCCACTAGATTAGAGCCCTTTAGTACCTGGTATTTTTTTTCCTGTGAAGATATTTATATGCAGTAATTGTCACCTCTCAATCTTTTTTTGATAATCTAAACAGCTGGAGCTCTGTAAGTCTCTCCCTATAAAGCATTTTCTTCAGTGCTTGAATCATTTCAGTGGCTCTTTCTGCACCCTCTCTAGTTTTTCCACATCCTCTTTAAAACGTGGACACCAGACTGTATGCAGTATTCCACGGTGAGTCTCACCAATGATGTATAGAGAGGTAGTCACACAGAGAGTGAATGAGTGTCTTTTTTTCTACTGTGTACAAGCCCTGCCCATGTAGCACACAGCTAGCCTATTAGGCTTACATTTAAAGGTAAATGGAATTCAGTGGGCCCAACTACTTGAGCAAGGACTATCCGTGTAAGGGTTTCTGGGCTCAGGCACTCCATAGCAGACCATGTATAATAGTATATAGAAGCATAGTTCAGGTGCAGGAAAGCAAGGTCAGATTCTCAGAGGACGGAAGGCCTTGTAATTAAGGCACTGGCCTGACACTCAGAAGGTCTTGGTTCAATACCTGGCTCTGCTGCATGTGTCCTATGTAACCTTGCGCAAAGTCTTAGTGCCTCAGGTCCCCATCTGGACAACGGGAATAATTAAGTTATTTTTCTGACACCCTTTGACTTGTCTGTTTAGATGGTATGGGACTGTCTTTTGCGGGTGTTGCACAGCACCTAGCACGATGAGGCCCCATCTTCATTGGGGCCTCTAGGTGTGACTGTAATACCAACAATCAGTAATAGGAAGGCTTCCTGAAAGAAGTGAGTTTTGAGGGAGAATTTGAAGGAGAAAAGAGTTTTATTAGTGGCTGTACAAGACAAAGGAGGTATTTCAGATGTCAGGATTGAGTTCCAGTAGTTCCTGGTTTTTTTTGTTTTGTTTTTTCATAGAAGGCACTCTGGCTGAAAATAAACCATGCATATAAAATCAATTATAATGGTTTATATTCCTTATCAGAACACTTTTCATATCTTTAAAAATCTTAGTCCTTGGTATTGTTGGGCTAACTTCTGGGAAGCTTGAAATGAAATCTGTTTGTCTGGATTTGTTTTTTTCTCCTGGCTGTTTGTGTTCATCCTAGGGCTGCTTATGAGTACTGGCCTGCTGACTTTGATTTTTTTTTATTCCTTTGTTTTATTTTTAATTAAGAGAATTCAAGCATCTGTTTGGAGGGAAAAACTGGAGAATTACACACATTGGCTAACGTAAATAAGGAAAAGGTAGGTCAAATTTAGAATATAGCAACCTTGATTGTGAACCTTTAAGTGATGGCTAAGTTCTACATCCTGCCCAAGATACAGTTGCTCAAAAGTATTTGATGGTATTGCCACTATGTTTATAAGAATGTTTGACTCATTAATCATCAGCGCTATCCTGCTCTAACAAGGATCAATTCTTCCCTGCAACAGGTGTGAGTAGCTAACATACACTAAAAGGGGGAAGGGGGAGAGAGAATGACTCCATCCTTATCTAAGCCTTCAACTGCATATCAAACAAGTGCTCCTCTTTTTGTGGGCTGCTTCTCTTTCCTTTTACAATGGGGTGTGGTGTCAGATCAGAGAACGTGTTTATATTACTTTGGAGTGGAAAAGAATAAAGGCAGTTTCTGTGGGGGGACTTGAAAAGGGCTGCATTGATTTTTTTTTTTCCTTCATCAGAGCTGCTGGAAACCTCCTTCCCTCCCCAATGCTCACCTCTTCCTGCCTTTGTCAGGGAAGTGTTAAATCTGACACCTTTCCAGTAAGGTACAGAAATGCAAATTTAGAAATCCAGCAACACATAATCAGAGGATGTAAACTTTCTGTGAACCTAATTTGTGGATTTAAAAAAATCCCCTACTTTAGCACATTTCTAAAATGCTTTTGACACTTTTGGGGGCTAATTATATTGCTTGGGCCCAGCTGATTTTTCTTAGAACTAGTACACTGTTGAGAATTATAAACAGAAAAGTAAATTTCCCTCCCTCCAGGAAGGCTGGAGTACACCCACTTGGTTTCTGTTATACATACCCCGGCATTCTGCTTTTATTAAAAGAGCGGACAGATGCCCTGAGTTAACATGCCTAAAACTAAAACCACCTCCCCTTCCCCCTGTTTGTGCATTTTGTTTTGGACACAGTTTCTCCACTAACACAATCTAAGAAGCACACTTGGGACTTGCATGGCTACAGGGTTAGTATGTCATTCCCTCGGTGCTGCTAAAAAAAAACAAATATGCAGCAACAATCACTAGAGTATTGAGTTATATTATGACATTTACAAAAAGCCATCAATCCACTGCTGTAACATTCTGGAATGGGCTAAATATGCACCAGGCAGTGCTTTCTCCCTTCAGCTGTAGCAAAATGCAGAACATGCAAAAGGTAGGGCATGTGGGTGTGTGAGAGAAATAGTGGGGGTATATATAGTTAGGGAATCACAGTATTTACCATCTAGCTTCCCTTCTCCAAGGCTTTTTGCCCTCGATCTACAGTCATTTACAAAATCCACTGCTGAACTGAAGCTCGCATTTTTGATGTTGACTCTTGGCCGTGTTTCCATTGTGGAAGTGTCAGGATTTGCACTTTGCTTTCACAGGGGCATCAGAAGAGCCCTAACCAAGAGTCTCTTTCATCTCATGGAAATGAAACCAAGCTGAGCTGCCCCTGCACTTCCCACAGACTCTGGAGCACTTCTCCTGCTGCCTGGGAATCTCTCCACAAGCTGTACACTTGGAGGAGCTTGACAACAACCATTGCCAGAGCAGCTTGTTGGATGTGTGAGACTGATGGTGAAAATGGTCTAAGACAGATGAACACACAGGACTTCACCAGAAGTGTCTCCTCATGACTTAAATCTCTAAGCTCAGGCAAGTGCATGCAACCCAAGCTCAATTATGTCTTATGCTTGGTTTAAGCTGCAGGGGGCGCTATGCACACCACTTCACTACCTTAGAGCAGGTTAGGTTTCTGTCTTCCCTTTCCTACCCATAAGGAGAAAGATTAGGGCAGGTCTCCCTTTCTGTGCCCTGCTGGCTGGTGATTCCTGGCCTAGGGCTTTAAAATGCTGAACATTTTTGTTGGTGATGGAAACAGCCTGTGGTTTTACCTTGCCCTTGAGAGAATCTTATAAGTAAACTGTTTGCTAGAGGGTAAAAGTAGGGCCAAATGTTTTTAATGTTGCAGGATAATACACATTTATCTTTGAGGGGTGTCACTATAAAGCATTAGTATCAGTACTGGTGAGCAGAGGCAGAGAATAAAATTTTCAAAATGAATGTATTACTGGAGGGCAATGGCTTTTTTTTTTTTAGCAAATCTGGGATTGCATTCACTCTGAAATGCCACTTTCCAGGAGATGTCATTTTGTGCTTTGGGTGTTACTTTTAGTTGAACTGTCCATGCCACTGCTTCCATTTACACATCAAAACACCACCCTCCCTCCCTAAAGCAGAAAGGTCTTTACAGGCAGTGCTCTCACCTCCCTTTGAGGAGCATTGCCCTTCTTGCTAGTTCAAAGGCAGGCGAGAATTTTAGCACAACTGGGAAAAACAAACAACTCTGTACCAGCTGTGAATGAAAAACACCCACATCAGATAATTTAAAGAAAGTTACAAAGCAGAGGTCTACCAATAATTTAGGTATCTGATTTTATTGTTCCATAGGGTCGTTAACAAAGGAAAGTTACATGTCTTAGTCCCCATGTACTTATTTTGCTTCCTCTCCTAGCTGGGTTCTATACCTCATGTACTAAGGAAGCAACTTCACAATACTTTTCCTGTTACAATGACATCTCTGTGAAAGGTAATATCACAGCATAAATAGCCTATATCTTCCAAAAATAGGAACATTGAGGTGTATCACCTTGTATACAGGAATGTTGATGCTCCAGAGGTCACTGGAAGTATTTCCTTTTTGAAGAAAATTTTCAAATCTATTTCACACACTTCTTTTCAACACCTGTCATTCCTCAGCAGAAAAAATGTACAGGTAAAGTTAAGCCACAAGTAAAGCATCTGCCTAGTGCTTAAATTATAACTACAGCTTTACAAAAAGAGACTTACTTGGGGAAATCAAGTTAAGAGTAGTTTCTTTAGAATGGCATTCATGTAACCATGCCCAGGAATTTTAGTGTTCTAAAGTCAACCTACAACACAACTACATTGCTCCTTTCAATATCCTAAGCATCTTTCAGTATTAAACAAAAGAAACATTTAAATTCCAATACTTGAGCTAACAATGCTTAGTACAAGAATTAAGTGCTAAATTACCAGCATTGTGTCCAAAACAGATACAAATTTGTTAATAGCAAACAATATGGAACTGGATTTTTAATGTTAAAGTGGTTAGAAGTGTATCACACTCCAAAATACATGCAATCATTTGTGAATTCAATATTTTTTATTAAAAAGATTAAAAATAAAACATTTGACACCCTAATATACATAAAGTCACAATAAACTCAGATGTGCTAAAAGCAAAATGTGCATAAAACACTCATTTCTAAAAGGCACCCTGCCACCAATATTTTAAATGTTTGTCTAATTCCAACTGATCTCTAGTTTACTCTTCCTTCACTGAAGGCAAGATTCTAGACCACTAAATAAAGATACTAACCACACCAATCCCTTTCAGGGATCTTTACTATCACTATAACGCTTAAAATTGTGCATGCACACTTAAGTCATATACCTCTCATTGAGTTAACCACCAAGATATAAAATGCACAAGGGCTTTTTCTTAATAGAAAAAGGGAGTGATATTTGGGCCATTTATAAGGGCCAAGAGAAAGAGACAAGGCTGTGAAATACTGCTGTGCATCCACCAAAGAGCTTTGCTACAAAAAAATCCCCTTTCCTCCCTCCCCACCCTCACACCCCAAACTCTCCTAAACAATCCAAGAGTTACAAAACATCTCACACACAAATAGATGAAATGTTAACATTTAACAATTAACCTGTCAGGGTCTGACAGTGTAAGAGTGCCATCTATGCAGTCCTGAAATACAGTAACGTTAGACACACAAATGCACCATCTGAAAGCCCCACTGTCCATTCCAATGGCTATAAGGAGAACACAGTGCTCACGTATTCTCCCATTATTAGGTAGATCTTTGTTGATTCCTGTGCAGTTTCTTTATTTACCAAGGTCTCCACATAGATTTGGAAAAGCTAGGTGAAGGCACATTGTGTGTCCTGGAACTGTCCAGTCCAGCTGGGGAGGCCGGGCTTTGCTCGGCCTCTGTCTCTTCCAGATCAGAGCAGGTCTCTTCACTGGAGGAAGGGGAAAGAAGAGCTGAAGTGGGGCTGGCCAGGCTCAGAGCAGCAGGGGACACCCCCGTTGGTTGGGAGAGCCCCTCACTGCCAGGCCAGGGGGTGATGGAGTGTTCTGACAAAACATCCGCAATCAAGTCCTGGAAACTGCCTTCGTTGAGAGGCATGGACTCCAGCAGGTGGTTCAGCAGCTCGGCAGCAACGGTGGAATCAATCCCCGGGCAGTTGGAGACGAAGGTATGGACTTCATGCATGCACTGAATGTACCCGGCTGCAAACCGCTCGCTGGCCTCCCGGTGCAGCTTGTCACTTTCTGCAGCAGCAGTACCCATAAGGAAACACACATAGCTGGAGTCAAAGGGGGGAGCCCCTTCCCTCCCCCCAACACCCCCAAAGCGGTCTGGGCCCACCCACTCCCATTCTCTGGCTATGCCAACCCCTCCCCCTTCACAGCACCGCTGGCACGTCACTTCTCGGGATACTGCAGCCCCATCGTTAGAGGGATGCTGCTTCCCCTCTCCCCCCAGCATCTCCCGTGCCCGAGGGGGACTCACCGAGGGACCGGCTCTGCAGCACGCCCTGCACCCGCTTCACAGTCAGCTCCAGCACCTCGGCGTTCTCCATCTTCGCCTGAAACTGCCCGCGGGGCGCGGCGAGAGAGGACAGCGATCAGCCCCGCGCCAGGGCCCCCAGCGCCAGGGCGGCGCCCCCACCCCCGCTCCCATGCCCTTGCCGCAGCCTTACCTCCGTGTCGGCCAGGATGAGCCGCAGCTCCTGCAGGCTCTCGTTAATCCGCGCTCGCCGCTTCTTCTCCACCAGCGGCTTCCTGGCCTGGGGAAGGAGAAGGGGAAACACACATTGCACCGACCGCCGCATGCCCCGTGCAGGCCAGGCCGCGGCTCCATTGCGCCGACCGCCGGGGGTGCGGGGGAGAAGGGGATCCTGCAGCCCTGCCCCCCCTCCTTCCGGGGGTCCTGCCTGGGGCCCCTCCGCGCCCGGCTCACCTTCCTGTCCCCCCCTCTCGCGTCACAGAAATCCTCCTCCTCCCGGCTGGGCCGGCTCTTGCTGGGCCGAGAGGACGGGGCCATGGCAGAGCGCGGCGCAGACACCACGGCCTGGGGGAGGGGCGCAGGAGGCGGTGGAGGCAGCAGCTGGCAAGTGGAGCACAGGGGCGGCCTTCTGCACCAGCCGGCTCGCGAGCGTCCCCACTGCCCTCTCCCCCGCCCCCTCCCGGCGCCACCACTCCCCGGCCTTACTTATAGCCTCTGATTTGCATGTCAATGAGCCCATTGGTCACGCCGAGCCGGGAGAAGCCGCAGCGTTGGGCGAACTGACCAATGAGAGACGGGCGCTTTGTCTATCCAGGGGCGCTCTAAGCCTCCACCAGTGCAGCGGGAGGGGGGCGAGAGGGCTGGGGTAGGGCACGATGCTCTAGGCTGGATGGTGTTGGTTGGGGTCTTCCCCTGCCTGTCTTTTTTTTGTCTTGTGTGTACTGGTACTCACTCAGCCGTGTTTGTCTCGGTGTATTGGGAACACACAGAGTCCAGCTGTACCCAGGATGGGGCTCAATCTCAACTCTAGCGCAGTGGTGCTGGGCTGTAATCCGTGCCCAGGTTCCAAGGGAGGCTCAGACATGTGGTAAGGGATGAGAAAACTGGCACCAATTCACATGGCTTTTGGGGGGGGGGCAATTTTCAGTTCCCACCCCCCATCTACATGGACCTTGGGTCTCCCTGGGCCAGGGATTCTTCCCTCTCTTACCTGAACAGTGCATGATCTGGTGCTGCCAGGAGTCAAGTTCTTAGTAACAACAAGGAGTCCAGTGGCACCTTAAAGACTAACAGATTTATTTGGGCATAAGCTTTCGTGGGTAAAAAACCTCACTTCTTCAGATGCATGGAGAAATTCTTAGTAGACTCCCCTGTGCTCCACCCAACAGGAACAGACTCCCCAGGCTCCAGGTTGCAACACCCTTTGGCCCCGATGCCCGTCTGTCTGGACAGAGCAGAGGGTGACTGGGCCACATTTGAGTGGTGATGTGACCTCGTGCCCCAGGTTGCAATGCCACTCGCTGAAATTTGCCCCACCCACCGTTCCATCTGGACAGAAAGGTGACCCAGTCAACTCAATGGCATTGGCACCATGCAGCTCCAGCAATGCTCCAGACCAGTCCAGTAGCAGCTGTACTGATTTAGTATGGGACCACTGTTTAAAAATGGTTGGGCCGTGGGGGGCCTTCCCGGGTCTGCAGTCTATGGAACTTTGAGCAAATGCAAAAATGTGGTGGGGGGGGGGGGCGGGCGGGGAGGGGCATTACTTCCCCATCTCCAGTAATTGGCACTATTAGATGGGAAATGTAGAAAGTAGGACAGTGAAAAGTTTATGTGCACCACTTTCCAATGTATACCTTTTGGATAGTGTAGTATCTACGATATATGTTACACTCACTGCTTCACATATGTAGGGCTAATACCTGATAATCTAGTCTAAATAAAAGTAAAACATGTTTTTTGTTGTTGTTGGTTTTGTTTCTTTGAAGGACTAACTTCTGTCTTGAGGTATTTGTATGTAATGCCCAAATAAGTCAGTCTAAGGGCAGAATTCAAGCCTTCCTATTTAAATAGGAGAAGTTGAATAACTTCACAAGAAGAAAGATGAGATTTCAAAGGACCCCTTTATTACATTTCTTTCCTTTGAGGTATCTCTGGAGAAGGGGCAGCCTGCATGAGTTATGGAGGAGACAAAGTAAATAGCAAGGAAAACTTTTTTTTCTATATAGTGTCAAATATGCACAAGTTAAAGCCATGCATTTAGAAAATTCTGAGGAACATGGAAATATGTTCTGAAATTCTAGTTTCCTCTTCATTTTGGGAAAATTAAGAAAGTAATAAAAAAAACTCTAAATCTTTGATTCTTTTATCTGTTTATTGGGGAAACAAGGAGTGGTCAATAAAATACCACAGTACAATCCCTGTGAAAGACCAAAACACAGTTTATAATACTGTTACTGCAGATTATTGGTCTATTATTTATAAGGGTTTTTACTATCCTTGGCACTAACATAGAGTATCAGAGTCCCATAAAAGACTTTCCACTGTTATCAGCAAATCTTCCAGGATATACCATGAACGTCTAACAGTTATCATTTTCTAGAATTCATGTTACATTTGCAAAGGCATTCAGAGTTAAATTGCTCCCCTTTAAAACACCCATTTCAATTTTCACAATCCTACAAACCAAAAAAACAACAACGGAGGAAATATCTTTCACTGTCTTTATCAGATACTATGAACCAATTTCCATTTCTTTTATTGGTATGTGTACTTTACAGTCTATTATAAATCTTCCTCACAATTGTTTCTTAACAGTATGCATGTTATTAGAGGCATAGGAAGAAGTAAGAGGTCTATTGTAACCAACAATGTGGGCATGAAGAAGGCAATTTATATGTAAGCAGGAAAGCAGATACAAATATTTGGAGCAAAAAGCCCTGGGTCCAGTCCTGAAGTCGTTACTTAGTCTAAACTCCCATTGAAGTCAAGGACTCAGGAGCAGGCCCTCATCATGATTTAATATTATGAGAGATTTGAATATTTGCATGAAATCATACACTAATTTTAAATGTTGCTAGGCGATGTTGTTCTTTTAAATACTTGAATTATTTAGCAATTAGCATGAACCAGTATGTGTGTGCTTCAAAAATCAGACTGATCATCAAGATAAAAGTTGAAACCCTATAAAGAATCACGATCCAATGTATTTGCAACATGATGAAAACTTCCTCCCTTCCTTGTTGGATTTTGTTGCCTCTTCTGTTCCTTAACCTAAAGAATGAAATAGTCTGGCTTTGTGAATGTAACTTGATGCTGATGACAGTTGGCAGCTGCAGTCCCCTCAACAGACTGAAGCAAATAAAAGCATTAGGTCTTGTCCCCAAGGAGAGCGACAGGTGTTTGCTCTCCCTTCTTTGTTTCCTTCTTTTTTTCCTTGTTGGTAATGTATGTCATATTTTGACTAGCCAAGAAAATGAGATGCATCTCCTGTGTGTGTAATCAACATCATAGCCAGGCACAGATAGACAAATACATAGATGTATGCAAGTATATGTATCCGCCTGCCTCTGTGTACTTGTACTGCATAACTCTCTTCATTTCTGCTCTGGACTACTAGTGTTATCTTGCCATAAACAACCCCCACAGTGCATTTTTAGTGTTTTCATGCTACTTTCATTGTTGAGTTCATGAATGCTGCTAGCACATGCTATTTCTGTAAGCATGCCAATAGAGGAATGAGTGCTCATACAGTGCATGGCATATACACTCCCTTTGAGAAAGGCATAGTTGTAGATAATGCCGTAAGTACCCACTAACATTTCTCACTTGCATCCCTGATCACTTTTTCTTTGTGGCTGTATTTATTATAAGCACTCACTTGTTTCCTGCAGGGAGACATATGTTCATACTTGTGTGTGTTTGTGTATGCACATGGCTCTTCCTTGTATTGGTCATCATTCACAGTTTGGCACAGTTAACTTGTCCCATATAGTCTATTGCATAACGTCCTACTCATTGAAAAATAACATGATAGCTCCTACGCAGTGTTGTTGTAGCCGTGTTGGTCCCAGGATATTAGACAAGGTGAGTGAGGTAATATCTTTTATTGGACCAACATATGTTATGAGAGAGACAAACTTTTGTGCTTATATAGATCTGTTCCATCTTGTATTTAGTGGTGACACTCTAAGTAAGTTTCACAGACCCGAAGAAGAGCATGGTGTAATCTCCAACGCTCATCTCTCTGACCAACAGAAGTTGGTCCAATAAAAGGTATTACCTCACCCACCTTGTCTCAATGAATCTGACCAAGGGCGATCATAATTACATTTAATGACAATGATACTTAAAGACCACTTTTCATCTTCAAAATGCTTTACAAACATTAATGCTCACAATAGCCATATAACATAGGAATTATTCACATTTCACACATATGGAAATTGGGGCCATAAGATTAAGTAATCTGCTCATGGCCATAAGCAGAAGTCAGTATCAATTTAAGAGCTCCTGGTTCCAGATGTACAGTTAGGCCACGCTCTTTCTCAAGTTGTGGTTCAAAATAGATTTTTTTAATGTGTGTATTTTCATGAGTATATTTATTTTTGTTCTACTTCTGCTCAACTCTCATCTTCTTCTACCAATGAAAAACAGGCTTTGCCAAAGTGCTCAGTGTTGGCCTAATTGACTCCAGGTGGAGCAGAATTAGGCCAGTTCTGAGCACTTGGGAAAATCTCATTTGAATCATTTATGAGAACCTGGGTGCACATCAGGCTAAATCAATCCTTGCTGTAGTTCCACTCTACAGCGTGCACACATGCATTGAGTTCAAACAGGATTAATCTTATTTTGACACAATTAGTGCAGAGTATTCACAAATGTCATTTTGGACCAGGACAGTCACAGTTTATGCTTATAAACACAGCTGACCGGCAATTTTGTAGTACTTCCCATTTTAGTCGTATTTAGCATAATAGGAAAAACGTAATCAGCAGGGAGGAATGGTACAAAATAACCATGGATACAAATTATGGTAAATTAATTACTACAATTTCCCTGGGAAGATTTTAATTTCAATACAAAGTGAGCAAGGTGTCGTACGTAGAAGAAATGTATAAATCATATAGTTTAAAGCGTTTGATTTGTAATAAATAAGGAATCCAAAAGGACACTACAAGCAGGTTTTTCTTTTGACAACATTTAGCTTTTTTTAACATTTGTAATCTGCTATATTAAAATATTAAGTGATTGTTTCACCTATCACTTATTTCAGTGAAGTTATACCTGATTTACATCACTGTGAGAGCAGTCTCAGTCCCTAACTTTGTCAGTACAAATCATTTACGGTCTGTTTCTACTCTCACTTATAGATTCATAGATTCTAGGACTGGAAGGGACCTCGAGAGGTCATCGAGTCCAGTCCCCTGCACTCAGGGCAGGACCAAATACAGTCTAGACCAGGGGTCGGCAACCTTTCAGAAGTGGTGTGCCGAGTCTTCATTTATTCACTCTCATTTAAGGTTTCGCGTGCCAGTAATACATTTTAACCTTTTTAGAAGGTCTCTTTCTATAAGTCTATAATATACCGGTATAACTAAACTATTGTTGTATGTAAAGTAAATAAGGTTTTTAAAATGTTCAAGAAGCTTAATTTAAAATTAAATTAAAATGCAGAGCCCCCCGGACCGGTGGCCAGGACCCGGGCAGTGTGAGTGCCACTGAAAATCAGCTCGCGTGCCGCCTTCGGCACCCGTGCCATAGGTTGCCTACCCCTGGTCTAGACCATCCCTGCTAGACATTTATCTAACCTACTCTTAAATATCTCCAGAGATGGAGATTCCACAACCTCCCTAGGCAGTTTATTCCAGTGTTTAACCACCCTGACAGGAACTTTTTCCTAATGTCCAACCTAAACCTCCCTTGCTGCAGTTTAAGCCCATTGCTTCTTGTTCTATCCTTAGAGGCTAAGTTGAACAAGTTTTCTCCCTCCTCCTTATGACACCCTTTTAGATACCGGAAAACTGCTATTATGTCCCCTCTCAGTCTTCTCTTTTCCAAACTAAACAAACCCCATTATTTCAGCCTTCCTTCATAGGTCATGTTCTCAAGACCTTTAATCATTCTTGTTGCTCTTCTCTGGACCCTCTCCAATTTCTCCACATCTTTCTTGAAATGCGGTGCCCAGAACTGGACACAATACTCCAATTGAGGCCTAAACTGGCGTAAACTTAAACTGGCGTAATTCAGAAATGACTCCAGTGAAGTCAACGGAGTTACACTGACATAAAACCAGCATGAGACCAAAATCAGGCCCTTAGTGCTGATCTATGAAACTAATCTGAAAAATTCCTAGCTAATGGGACACTGCATGTCTGAAGGATCACCAAAGAAACTCCTGAATTCTACTCTTGATTCTGACACAGACTTCTGCTTCTGCCTTTGGCAAGCCACTTTACACAGTTTTGCCTTCTGTAAAATGGGGATGGGATAGCACTAACCTTACTTGTAGGGCTGCTGTGATACTCAATTTGGAAATTACTTTTATAATGAAAAACACTGAAAAAGTGCTGAGTAAAATTTCTCATTCGTCTCACATCTGCACATTTAGGAGCAATGAGAAATAGCAAATTTAGAGTGAAAAGTCTGATTTCCAGGGTGCTTGAGAAATCAAGAAACCTAAGATAGACAAGTGAGACAGCTTTTTTTTTTAATACCTCTGTCATGCTTTCCACAATTGCAGCAGCACAAAAGTTTTGCATGTCCAACTAATTGGAAGTTGCATCCCAGAGGACCAGAGAAGCTGTGGAGAAAAGGAGAGAAGATACTAGTAATGCATGAGAAAAAGCCAAGGTATCAGGAAGACACCAGCAAAGTCTGAAGAGAAGATGTAAAAACTAAAGCCATGTGAGACAAACCAAAAAACATGGAGAGAGATTTGTTTAATCTGTTTCTGATTTACGGCCTGTTCAAGAGCCATTGAAGTTGATGGGGGTCTTACATTGACTTCAATTGGCTTTAGATCAGGCCCTTAGTGACATCCATTTATCTACATCCAGTAGGTGTGGAAATCCTAATGATATCAATGGAGGTTCCATGCTTGGAATGATTGTAAAGTATATGCTCTTTAGTGAATGAACAATAAAACAAATAAATGAGCCAATCTGAAATCTTTTTAGAACCCTCAATACAATTGATAATCGTTTAATATTACCATAAATTTTAATTTAATTTTACGGTTGACTTGAACTGATGATAACATTGCACTGAAGTGGCAGCTTTTTTGGAGTGGGGCCTTCTGTAACCTCTAAGAAAAGTTACAGGTAAGACAATAGCTGTACCAGTTGACAAATGCTGGAGCTGACTTTGCTGTACATTAAATATGTATGTAAGAGTGTAAAGGGGCGGGTCCGGGGCTCAACCCTCTGAGGGGAGGAGGGGAGCCACACCGGCCCGCTGGTCTCACGGGGACTCCACCCTGTCTCTTTAAGACTAGCTCCCGGAGTCAGAGTCTATTAGAGCTCAGGCCTCTTGGGGCAAGCTGAACCATAAACAGGACAGGAGCTCAGGCCTTGTGAGCAGGGCTGAACCATAAACAGGACAGGAGCTCAGGCCTCTGGAGCAGGGCTGAGCCGTAAACAGTACAGGAGCTCAGGCCTCTGGAGCAGGGCTGAGCCCTAAACAGTACAGGGGCTCAGGCCTTTGGATCAGGGCTGAGCAGTAAACCTGAGGGGGGATAACTGCCACCCGTGCATGGGGTGGCAGGGGGGACACAGGCCCACCCACTCCACTGTGTCCCGGCCCGGGGCCCTAGGCAGCGGTCTTTACCGCTGGCGGTCAGCGGGGATCCTGACTGCAACACACTGACATAGGTATTGTCTGGTCAGCAGCCTGACTGAGGTCGGCTGCCCCCGGGCCACTTCCAATATCCCCCTCTGGGCCTACCTGGTCCACGGCGTCCGGTCCCGGGAAGTCCCACTGCATGGGCTCCTCCCAACCCGGGCTGGGGGGTAGGTCGGGTAGGTTCTCGGGGAAGTCCGGCCAACTCTGCTCCGGGGGTTCCTCGGGGTTGTAGCAGGGTATCGGGGAAGTTCCTGGTGGCTCCTCCTCATAGGTGGCGCGGGGAAGCTCCGGTGGGTCCTCCCAGTAGCGGGCGAGGGGACTCTCGGGCCAGTCCGGGAAGCTGCCCTGGGCTTCAGCGAGCTCCTCCTCAGGAGCTCCCTCCGGCAGGTCTGCTCCCGGCGGTGGCTGGCCTCCGACTGAGCTAGGCTGGCCGGCTTTTATCCTTCCGGGTTGCCGCCTGACCCTCTGAGGGGCGGGCTTACAACTCTGTAGCCCCGCCCCTTCCTGTGTCTGGGGCTCAACCCTCTGAGGGGAGGAGGGGAGCCACACCGGCCCGCTACACTCCCCCCCACTCAAGTCTGGCTCCCACTTCATGGGGCCAGATCCTTCCATTTCCCCAAGGCGGGATAGGAAGTCGGCATTCGCGTGGTCCTTACCTGCCCGGTGCCAGATGTCAAAGGCATAGGGTTGCAGGGCTAGGTACCAACGCATGATACGGGGGTTATTACCCTTCATCCGCATCAACCATTGGAGGGGCACATGGTCCGTGACGAGGGTGAATGGGGCACCCAGGAGAAAGAACCGGAGGGCGTCACAGGCCCACTTTACCACTAAGGCCTCCTTCTCAATCACGGCATAATTCCGCTCGCGGGGGAATAGTTTCCGGCTGAGGTATATGATCGGATGGTTCCCCCCATCTACGTCTTGGGACAGGACCGCCCCAATGCCGGTCTCCGATGCGTCCGTTTGAAGGATGAACGGCTTGTCAAAATCCGGGCTATACAAGACTGGCTCCTGGCACAGGCGGTCCTTAAGTGTCCTGAAGGCAGCTTCGCATTCTGCCGTCCACCGCAGTTGTCGGTGGCTATTCTTGGTGAGCAGCTCAGTTAGGGGTGCGGCGATCGAGGCGAACTGCGGGATGAACCGTCGATAGTACCCAGCGAGGCCCAGGAACTGCCGCACTTGGTGTTTCGTCGTTGGCGTGGGACAATCCGCGAGGGCTTGTACCTTGCCCACAAGGGGCTTTATACGTCCTCCCCCCACGACGTAGCCAAGATAGGTGGTCTCCTGCCAGGCTATTCGGCATTTTTTAGGGTTGGCGGTCAACCCTGCCTCCCGCAAAGTTCGTAGGACCGTGGCAACCCGGTTGAGGTGATCCTCCCAACGGCGGCTATAGATTACCACATCGTCCAGGTAGGCGGCCGCATACTCCTGGTGCGGCCGCAGGAGGTGGTCCATCAGCCGCTGAAAGGTCGCTGGGGCACCATGGAGGCCGAATGGCATCCTGTTAAATTGATAAAGCCTCGACAGGGTGGCAAAGGCGGTTTTCTCCCTGGATTCCTCATCGAGCGGGATCTGCCAATATCCTTTGCTAAGATCCAGGGTGGTGATATATCGCGCTTCTCCCAGGCGTCCCAGGAGTTCATCCACCCTGGGCATCGGTTAGGCGTCAAAACGAGAGATGGCGTTGACCCGCCGGAAGTCTATACAAAATCGGTGGGTGCCGTCCGGCTTGGGTACGAGAACCACCGGGCTGCGCCATTCACTGCGGGACGGCTCGATGACCCCCAGGGCCAGCATGGCTCGGACCTCCTCTTCTACCTCCTGACGCATTCGGTATGGTAAAGGCCGGGTGGGTTCTCGGACCGTCTGCCCTGGCTCGGTTCGAATTGTATGGCAGGCCAGGGTCGTGTACCCCGGTACTGCCGTGAAGGTCTTCTGAAAGGCCTGCAGGAGACACCTAGCCTGGTTACGCTGCTCCTCGGTGAGCGAGGGGCCCAACAGGGGTTCCTCCAAGCCCCCCTCCGGGTTTGCGGTCGGGCCCAGTTCTGGCTCGGGCGGGCGAGGGTCAATTAGCAGGCCCTCTCGGTCGCACCATGGCTTCAACAGGTTGACGTGATATAACTGAGGTTTTTTTCGTCGATCGGGCTGGAGAATCTCATAAGTCACCGGTCCCACTTTTCGAGCTACCTCGTAAGGTCCCTGCCAGCGGGCCAACAGCTTTGACTCGCTGGAGGGTAAAAGCAGTAGGACCCGGTCCCCGGGAGCGAATTCCCGGGCCTGAGCCGCTCGGTTATAGTTTCGTCCCTGTCTCGCCTGAGCGGCCCTCAGATTTTCCCGGGCCAGCGTCCCGGCTTGAGTTAGGTGCTCCCGTAACTGGAGGACGTACTGGAGGAGGCCCTGGGTAGGGGAGACCGACTCTTCCCATGTTTCCCGCATTAAGTCCAGAAGGCCACGGGGTCTTCGCCCATACAACAGTTCGAACGGAGAGAACTGGGTCGATGCCTGGGGAACCTCCCGGATGGCCAGCAACAGGGGTGGTAGGAACTGGTCCCAGTGCCGCAGTTCCTCTGGAGGGAACTTTCTCAACATGCCCTTCAGGGTGCGGTTAAACCATTCCACCAATCCATCGGTTTGCAGGTGGTACACAGACGTGCGGAGCTGTTTCACGCCCAGGAGTTTGCAGACCTGTTGGAGCAGCCGGGACGTAAAATTAGTGCCCTGATCCGTTAGGATTTCCTTGGGCAATCCTACTCGGGCAAAAATCTTTACCAGTTCCCCCGCAATCGTCCGGGCGGTGATGCTCCTCAAGGGGATAGCCTCCGGAAACCGGGAGGCGTAATCCACGAGAACGAGGACATATTGGAAGCCGGCCACACTCCGGGGGAGTGGGCCTATTAGGTCCATAGCGACTCATTCGAAGGGGGTCTCAACCACCGGCATGGGGACTAAGGGCGCCTTGGGTACCCGAGGCAGAGCGGCCAGTTGACACTCTGGGCAGGAGTTGCAATACCGCTTCACCTCCTGGTGGATGCCGGGCCAAAAGAACCGTGCCAGGATTCAGGCAAGGGTCTTCTCCTGCCCTAGATGCCCAGCGGCGGGTACGTCGTGGGCCAACTGCATCACGGCCCTTCAATGACAGCGGGGTACCAGTAATTGCGTCTGTGGTTCCCGGGTGCGAGGGTCCCGGTCGACCCGGTAGAGCCGGTCCCGGCGTAGTTCGAAATGGGGCCACTGAGTGGCCCGCTGGGGATCCACCACGGACCCGTCGACGGCCGCGAGTTGCTCGTAGGCCCGGCTAAGCGTCGGGTCCGCACACTGGTCGTGACAGAAGTCGTTGTCGAAGCGGGGTTTATCGAGGGGTTTTCCCGGCGCCCCACTGGCTTCTGGGTCTCTTCTCCTTCATCGTCCTCACCAACCTGCTCGGCCTCTGGCGGAGATGCCTGGGGCTCGGCTGCCAAGCCCGGCGTCGATCGGAGGACCTCCTCAAAGGCAGGCCAATCTCGTCCCAGAATCACGGGATATGCCAGGCAGGGCGCCAAGCCGACTACTACCTGCCGGGTGAGGCCATCCACCGTTAGCCGGGCCCAGGCGCTCGGGCATGGTCGGACGTCTCCATGTATGCATTGCAGATGAATCGGTTTCAAATGGGGGTCGGCCGGGGGTCCCAAAGTCTGGCGAATCAGGGTCTGGCCGCACCCAGAGTCAATCAGGGCCCGTGTGGCTTGGTTCTCCACCATCACCGGGATTGTGAGCTTGGGTGCCTCGGGCCGTCGGGCCCGGCCGTCCCCTGCATAGACCTGCCCGAAGCTGCAGTCCATTTCGGGACAGTCGCGTTGTATGTGTCCCGCTTCCCCGCATCTAAAGCAGGGGCCGAGCTCGGGGCGCCCACTCCGAGGGAGGTCTGCTCTGGTACTTCGGGGGGGACTTAGACGGGCTTTTGGAGCTCCATGGTGGAGGCCCGGGGTAGTCAGTCGGGGGGCTGCCTCCCAGCGCGGAGTCTGGGATCCTGGTCAGGAGTCTGGTCGGCGGCCCGGACCTCGTGGGCTGGGCAGGCTTGACGTCTTCCGCTCATCACGGGGCCGTTCGGGCCCGGCGATAGGTGGCCGGAAGGTGGGCCCTACAGACGCCTCAGCGGCCAGGAAGCCCTCCATCAGGGCGACGGCGTCAGCTAAGGTCGTCGGCCGGTGGCGGAGTACCCAGGCTCTTCCCCTGGCCGGTAGAGTGTGAACAAACTGTTCCAGGATCACCTGCTCGGTGACCTCCTCCGCCGTCCTGAGCTCTGGCTGCAGCCACCGGCGGCAGGCTTCCTTCAAGGTCTGGGCCACCAGCCGGGGACGGGCGCCCGCAGGGTAGGTGTGCCGCTGGAACCGCTGTCTAAACGTCTCTGGGCTGACATCCAACGCGTCCAGGACGGCAGCTTTTACCTGGTCATAGTCTCTGGCCTCCGCGGTCGACAGGCCGCGGTAGGCTGCTTGGGCCGCCCCGGTCAAATAGGGGGCCAGCAGAGTGGCCCATTGGTGTCTCTCCCAACCCGCGACGAGGGCCACCCGTTCAAAGGTGACCAAGAAGGCCTCGGGGTCGTCCTCTGGGCCCATCTTGGTCAGGCGCAGGGGGACCGCCGAACGTGGGCCCCCGCCAGTGCCCTCGACCGCTGGCCAGTCGGTGGGGCGTGGTACGGGTCCCAGGAGATGCTGCAGCTGGCTCCCCAGCTGCTGTACTAGCTGCTGCTGCTGCTGCTGCTGCTGCTGGAGCTGGGCTGCTGCTGCTGCTGCTGCTGCTGGAGCTGGGCTGCGTCGTGCCGTTGCTGCTGTTCCAGCTGGGCGGCATGCTGCTGCTGCTGCTGCAGGAGCTGAGCTGCCTGTTGCCGCTCCTGGCTTTCCACCAGCAGCTGGAACAGCCGGTCCGCCTCCATTTCCGAGGCTAAGAGGGGGCGACCTGCCCCCCTCCTACCGGCCCCTTCTCACAGGGGCAAGGGGTTCAAGGTCCCTGGTCAGGTGCCACTTGTAAAGGGGCGGGTCCAGGCTCAACCCTCTGAGGGGAGGAGGGTCTTACATTGACTTCAGTGGGCTTTAGATCAGGCCCTTAGTGACATCCATTTATCTACATCCAGTAGGTGTGGAAATCCTAATGATATCAATGGAGGTTCCATGCTTGGAATGATTGTAAAGTATATGCTCTTTAGTGAATGAACAATAAAACAAATAAATGAGCCAATCTGAAATCTTTTTAGAACCCTCAATACAATTGATAATCGTTTAATATTACCATAAATTTTAATTTAATTTTACGGTTGACTTGAACTGATGATAACATTGCACTGAAGTGGCAGCTTTTTTGGAGTGGGGCCTTCTGTAACCTCTAAGAAAAGTTACAGGTAAGACAATAGCTGTACCAGTTGACAAATGCTGGAGCTGACTTTGCTGTACATTAAATATGTATGTAAGAGTGTAAAGGGGCGGGTCCGGGGCTCAACCCTCTGAGGGGAGGAGGGGAGCCACACCGGCCCGCTGGTCTCACGGGGACTCCACCCTGTCTCTTTAAGACTAGCTCCCGGAGTCAGAGTCTATTAGAGCTCAGGCCTCTTGGGGCAAGCTGAACCATAAACAGGACAGGAGCTCAGGCCTTGTGAGCAGGGCTGAGCAATAAACAGTACAGGAGCTCAGGCCTTGTGAGCAGGGCTGAGCCCTAAACAGTACAGGAGCTCAGGCCTCTGGAGCAGGGCTGAGCCCTAAACAGTACAGGGGCTCAGGCCTCTGGAGCAGGGCTGAGCCATAAACAGTACAGGGGCTCAGGCCTTTGGATCAGGGCTGAGCAGTCAACAGTACAGGGGCTCAGGCCTTTGGATCAGGGCTGAGCAGTCAACAGTACAGGGGCTCAGGCCTTTGGATCAGGGCTGAGCAGTAAACCTGAGGGGGGATAACTGCCACCCGTGCATGGGGTGGCAGGGGGGACACAGGCCCACCCACTCCACTGTGTCCCGGCCCGGGGCCCTAGGCAGCGGTCTTTACCGCTGGCGGTCAGCGGGGATCCTGACCGCAACACACTGACATAGGTATTGTCTGGTCAGCAGCCTGACTGAGGTCGGCTGCCCCCGGGCCACTTCCAATATCCCCCTCTGGGCCTACCTGGTCCACGGCGTCCGGTCCCGGGAAGTCCCACTGCATGGGCTCCTCCCAACCCGGGCTGGGGGGTAGGTCGGGTAGGTTCTCGGGGAAGTCCGGCCAACTCTGCTCCGGGGGTTCCTCGGGGTTGTAGCAGGGTATCGGGGAAGTTCCTGGTGGCTCCTCCTCATAGGTGGCGCGGGGAAGCTCCGGTGGGTCCTCCCAGTAGCGGGCGAGGGGACTCTCGGGCCAGTCCGGGAAGCTGCCCGGGCTTCAGTGAGCTCCTCCTCAGGAGCTCCCTCCGGCAGGTCTGCTCCCGGCGGTGGCTGGCCTCCGACTGAGCTAGGCTGGCCGGCTTTTATCCTTCCGGGTCGCCGCCTGACCCTCTGAGGGGCGGGCTTACAACTCTGTAGCCCCGCCCCTTCCTGTGTCTGGGGCTCAACCCTCTGAGGGGAGGAGGGGAGCCACACCGGCCCGCTACAAAGAGAAATACAAGAGTATTACTGTACCTGTCAGATGGCACTACATGGAAGTTTTTGCAGGATACCTGCTTCTTCCATAGGGAAAATGTGACATTCTTGTGCCACTTTAAATGGTAGAACAAGTCACATCAGGTAGAACAATTCAAGACAACCGCATACATTTGAATGTGAGCATCAACTGGAATCAAATGGAAGAAGACTCCCTCAACACCACTTCTAACTTCTTTCTCGTAGGTGGGAAATTCTGGATGAAGTTGTAGTACACAGTCCAGTTATTATCTATCAAAACTCTTTGCAGGCTGTTTAATACACCAGATATTACAGTTGATGGATGGATGGCTAAGTTTACAAGCTTACCACTTCTCTCTCCCAGATGGAATGTCAGATCTTCCCAAAAGCATGGAATTATCACCTACTAGAGGTTGTAGCCCACAAAGATGTAAACCTTAATAGTACTGCAGTTAACGGAGAAGCTCCTTGTAACTAAGACAGGCTCTGTTTTGGGAGCAGTTTTAGCTGCAATGCTGCATGTGCATTTTTATACAAATTCAAACACGACTACTTATACAGAATATACCTGTACATAAAATAGATAATTATTGTTTTCAATTATTTTAAAATAATGTATTATAGTTAATGAACCCTGGCATCAAGACACCTTTATATAAGGCTCATCCTACTGTCATTGTCATGGAGCCAATGGTATTCATACTACAAACTAAGAGGTAAGGATAAGTGAGAGCTCCTGGAGAAGTACATGATTCCATTGGATACCCACATGTCTCATGTACATTTTTAGGCATGAAATGCAGTTGAAGGGGCTCTGACCACTGGAAAAGTGTGTGCCTGATATTAATGCCCCTTTTGAGGCTTGGATGGGCCACAGTCTGAACCTTCAGGGAGTAACCAAAATTCTTCATTAATAATATCAGCATAGCACAGGGCAAAGCAATGATGCATGTAAACTGTAAACTCCTCAGGAGATCGTTTTTTTAATAGGTTGCAACACTGCAAAATCCAGTGGTTTTTGGAAGCAAGTGTTGTGCAGTCAAATAGGCGTTAAGACATGTCACTGTTGTGAATATGACTAGCACAGGTTAGTAACATTAATGGTGGACAGTGTAAATTGTGGTAAATGTCAAGTTGATGCTCAGTTGCTCCCTTAACATCATCTTACTGTCACTCAGTTTACCTTTATGCTAACAAGTAAAAACTGTGCAGGTGGTATAGATTCCAGACCTTTCACCTCTGGCATTTGGCATTTAAAATATGGCTCCCAACACAAATGAAATGAGCATTATGGCCTCAGCCTCATTTCCACTGAAGATTAGTCCAAATCACTAAATCATTTACCATGAAGCAGCCTAAGAACATGGAATAACAGAGGGTTGTAGGGTATGAAAAATGTGCATTAGAAGAGCTGTATGGAGAAGCTACCTGGGTCTTTCTAGTGCTATCAGTCTCTCCAGTTTCAGCAGTGTGAACATTTAATCCTAACTGATATAATCAGAATAAATTTCCCTGCTTTCCATTCAGCTACTCTTTGAGTTTTGTCCATTTGTTTTTACAAACCGGATTGGCTGAGTGTTTTGTGTGTGGGCTGTGGGATCCTCTGAGCCTTTCACAGCCACAAAGGTTGTCCCACCCATTTCATTTGCTAGGATACAGTTTTAGCAGCAATCACTGTGTTCACCAGATGGTACACAGAAGTCTCAATAATGAGTGGCATTCAAAAGACTGTCATGTCCACTGACAGGAAGTCCTGAGATTGTGTTCATATATATATATATATATTTTTTTTTTGTCGTTGATCAGAGATTAGTTTTACCAAAGAATGTCAGAACAATCCTTATTCTCTGGCATTTCATAGGTACATCTGATGTTATTAAAAATCAGCAGGAAATGATAGTGCCTGAGCACTCGGGGAAAGTAATTTAGCACAGGGGTTCTCAGCCTTTTCTTTCTGAGTTCCCCCCCCCCCCCCCCAACATGCTATAAAAATTCCACGGCCCAGCTGTGCCACAATAACTGTTTTCTGCATATAAAAGCCAGGGCTGGTGTTAGGGGATATCAAGGAGGGCAATTGCCCAGGGCCCCACACCATAGGGGGCAACACAAAGCTAAGTTGCTCAGGCTTCGGCTTCAGCCCCCGGTGGCAGGGATTGGGGCCCTGGGTTGCAGTCCCACATGGCGGGACTTTGGCTTTCTGCCCTGGGCCCTAGCAAGTCTAATGCCAGCCATGCTTGGCAGACCCCCTGAAACCTGTTCGCAGATCCCCAGGGGGCCCCAGACCCCTTGTTCAGAACCACTGACCTGACAGCATACTACAACTATGTTTTAAGCGCTAACCCTCATCAAAAAGTGCCTGTTTGGGATCTTGGAATCCTGCAGAAACTTTTGTTAAGCCAGTCATGTTCCATTGGTTGTCATTTGCCAGTGTGCACAAAAAAAGGGGCGAGTAAGGGGGAAAAGTGGAAAGAATGCTGAGGCCAAATGTTCCAAGGCACTTGTGAGTGACATTCAGT
This sequence comes from Platysternon megacephalum, assembly GCA_003942145.1. Lineage (NCBI taxonomy): Eukaryota > Metazoa > Chordata > Testudines > Platysternidae > Platysternon > Platysternon megacephalum. Next base: position 336,851 of record QXTE01000262.1, on the reverse strand, counting down.
TGCAGGAACAGTTTATTCTGTTTGTGCGATCTTCCCAGTATAAGGATTCACAATATTTACGGTTAGTCCTAGACTGGCGAAATATTTGATTACCCGTTACTTAATTACGGCAACACTTGTCTCCTTATCATGCCAAACAAGTTCATTGAATTGAAATTAAGGAGGAAGTGGTTTAAAAAACTTTTGTGCCGAGCTAGATTCTCCTTTTTCTTATCCAAACTGACCCAGTCAGCTGAGACTCACCAGCACCCAGAGGCTGCTTGATTTGGCTGAGTGAGGAGATGAGACGAGGGATCAATATCCCTCAAGCACTCATACCAGACAGTTATTCCAACCCACTCGCACGATCTGTGATTGAAAAGGTCACTATGGGTAGCATTTTCAAAAGGGTTCAAGTAGCCAGATTTTGAAAAGAGCTCAGTATGTGACTACTGAGCTTTTATTTTATTTTTTAAAAATTGACTGTAAGTGTCACAATGGGAGCTGCTGGGTGCTGAGTACTTTGGTCCTTTGGTGCCTTAATGGGAGTTTAAGCTCTTCTCACAATCTGATTCCAGTTGTGGGTGCTGAGCACTTGAAAATCTGGCTCAATATCTCCATCCCCCCTTCACAATATGGCAGTTGGACCCATCTCCCTGCAAACGCAGATCAGAATAGGATTTTGCTTTCACTAATGCATGCTGTTACAGAAGCCTGCAGATATTTCACTCTAGCAGCACTTAACCAGTTGGTTAACAAAGACAATGGTAGTCTGGGCCAGGACTCTGTCTGCAAGGGCTAGTTAATCTAATTCATCTATTGATTTTTGAGCTCACTTATTGCTATATTTTTGGCTGATCTGTACATTATTTCCACTTTGGGGAGGGTAAATAATCAGCTAAGATTTCTTTTTTCTTTCTGTGGATCATCCAAGATGTCAGTTTAACCCCTATTCCAGTGTACTATCCAATAGAAATACAGATTACCTGGCAATTGATTATTTCTGGGCTTTGCATGTGTAGAATGCCAGATTCCTTTTGAGCTAGCAGGGTATGAATTAGTAGCAACTATTTACCCTGTTATGTCTGCCAGTATATTGTCAAAGTTTTCCTTGAGTTCTCCTAGACCTAGATATTTGGAGATCTCTACCAGACACAGTAATCCAGGTTTGGAGAGAAACCAATGCTGCAGCTTAGTTAGGGCAATGTGGTGTGATTGTGAGAAGGTCATTTATGTCCTCTGTAAAGGAGTTGAAAATGAGGAACTCTGGACACCCTGAGATTGTAGAGGTTGGAAATTAATTTGAGCCCAAACCTGGCCTAATTATAGAAAATATACCTATAGTTCAAGCTTTCCATTAACATTGACATTTGTATTGACATTTCCCTTAGGAATTAGTCTTGGAGGTAGTTATCTTGATACTGTGGAAGAAATGGAGGAGGTCCATTCTCTTTGGTTTGGGAAACATTTCTTCTGGGGTAAAATATGTGAAGTATGGATAGGTCTGTCTCTGTAATAACAATTATTTCTCCCAATGAAAACTTTAATACCCAGTTAAGGCACAACCCAGTCACACAAACCTGCAAGAGCAAAAAAATACAAAAAAGTCTCTGTCAGGGACTTTTTTGTTATGTTTGTACAGTGCCAACCACGATGGGGTCCTGCTTCATGATTGGGGTCACCTGGCACTACCGCAATACAAATAAATAATAAAGTTAACGGGTGACTTGTAACTATGATTAATATTTGTCACTGATAGACTCTGAACTTCTATGAGGAAGTCCCCTTCCATCTCTAACAGATAAAGAAACAGTACAAACAGCACCGTAATTTAGCTCACACTGTCATGCTAAACCCTATGACCTCATACTTGGTCTACCAACACATGCCAGATCACATACTTAGTCAGTGCACAGATGTTATCATTGTTGAAGTCATAATTAAGGTTTGGTATAATATTGTGAGCTAAATTACTGTAACTCTTCTTTTTCTGCTTGTGACTTAAAATATGGTCTTTGAAATATATTATAAATTGAATAACTTGACAGTGTTTATAAACAAACTGTATTTTTAAAATAAACCCTTACATATAGTATATTTAGTCTTAAGATTTGGCTTGATTTTAAATCTTAATGAGATCTACTAAACAAGCTAAGCTTGAAGGTAATGCATGTAAATTGTACAAAATAATATCCATGCCTAATGGCACAATGCTAATGAAATATCACTGTTCAATACTGCATGTGTTTTTAATCACCTCACAAACAATAGGAAAAATTCCATTGTTTCTCCCCGGGTAGATCTATAAAGTTCTGCATTGAATTTATAGTATTCAAATTGATAGAGAAGAGGCTTGTCCTCTGCAAACTGTGGCAGATTCAGCATTTAAGTGGCTAAGTTAGATTCTCTTACACTCATTTGGTAAGACTCCCTTAGATTTCCTTACACTTACACATTTCCTTATTTCACTTTTAACAGTAGAAAAATGTGCCCAGCCAGAGCACTAAGCTGCTAATTTTAAATACCACTGATGCCAGTATAGACTGCCAATTAATATTCCCTAAATATTAAAGAACAACTTTCACACTAATAACTGCCCTCACTCTCAGTGCCTGAGAAAAACCTGGGCTTTACAATATGACTGATGTTTATCAAATCATTTAGATCTACTTACGCTCACACAGTGATTGAATGTAAGGGGCGCTAAGCTGGTGATAAGCTGGAGGCTAAGCATGCTGAAGAACTAGAAGGTGTAAAATAGATTAGGGAATGGCCTATTTTAATTTACCCCACCTTCCTGCTGGTTGCTTTTCTTGTTATGCTTCTTGCTTTTGACCCTTTGGCATGTGAGTCACACCAGCTTTGCCTATTAGATGAGGATTCAGAGGTCCAAGCTCAGAAGTGATGTGTAAATTAGATGTTGGTCAATGGATGGGAGTCTCTATGCAAGCCAACCTAAGAAAGTCCAGAGAGAGGGATGTATATGTAACATGTTGGGGAGGGGGAGTCGGGAATGAGGTATATTATGATTTCTAGTTTGCATCATTCTAGTTTGCATAGACTCATCTCTGAGGCCTGCTCACAATTTTTCAAATGAACATATTGCACTTTGAGTCAAAAACTACTCCATATGTAATGTGAGGTGATGAAGAATATCAGCTGACTTATGACTGTTGGATACCATCATTTGATATTATCACAGCTCTAATGTGTGGTGGTGGTTGTCAGCTACAGAGGAGATGGGAACAAAGGATTTTCCACTGGGTCTCCTTGAGTCTGACAACCTGCCCTTGAAAGTAGCCTACATCTGTTATTTCAGGAGGCGGGGGGAAGGAATATAATGCATATAATTAGTTGCTGTATGGAGGTGGGGAGAATGCCTCTGGGTCTCAGAAAGGAAATCGGCTTACGTTCTGAATGCAGAGACTTGACAAATATCCCCCATTACATCTGGAATGTTAGATCTCAGGTGCTCTCCATCTCTCACAGCCACATCCTGCCGTGTAATCAGCGCCGTCAGCCGATCATACCAAATAGGAAAACTTTCTTTAGCATTCAGACATACTAGCATGTCGTGCATACTGAAGGGACTGATCTCTGGATCCATGGCAACTTGGTGGTTATGAACACATGGCCCTTATTAGTGTTTGCTATTTGATGATGTTATTGCAGCACTAAACTTGGATGCCTCTGCTCCAGTCTTGAAGCAGTTCTTTCTCTTTTGTTAGTTGATTTGTCAGCCTTTGTCTGATCTCCATCCCATCAGTTCTTTCCACATTTCTGGAAAGGGTCATTGCATTACAACTTCAGTCACACCTCCACACATATGATGTAATTGATGAATTCCAGTCTGGCTTCAAGAAGGAGCCCTTTTGAAGATTTGCAATGATCTCTTGCTGCAGGCGGGCTCAGGCATATGTTCTATATTAATGCTCCTTAATCTGTCTGCTGGTTTTGACACCATAGACCATGGTGTCTTTTTGCAATATTTAGAGCAGATGGTGTGGCTGTCTGGAGTTGCTCTAGCTTGATTCAAATCATAGCTGCTAATTTGCTAGTTACACATTCCATTCCTCTAAACACTTTTCTGTCTGCCGCAGGACTCTGTTACGGGAGCCTTGCATTTTAGTGCCCATATACTCCATCTTGCTTCAATAATTTGCTGGTATGGACTGATTTATCATTGCTAAGTTGATGACACTCACCTCTAGATTTTCTGGGAGGTTTCTCTATCTCCTTTTGTACATTTCCCACTTTCCACCTCAGAAACAGTGTCTCCAGCCAAGGAGGGGATTGGACATAAGAACGTAAAAATGGCCATATTGGGTCAGACCTATGGTGCATCTAGCTCAGTATCCTCACCAGCCAACAGTGGCCGATGCCAGATGCTTCAAAGGGAATGAACAGAACAGGGCAATTATCAAGTGATCCATCCCCTGTCGCCAAGTCTCAGCATCTGGCAGTCAGAGTTTTAGGGACACCCAGAGCATGGGGTCACATCTCTGACCATCTTGGCCAATAGTCATTGATAGACCTATCTTCCATGTACTTGTCTAATTGTTTTTTTGAATCCATTATAGTTTTGTCCTTCACAGCATCCCCTGGCAACGAGTTCTACAGGTTGACTGTGTGTTGTGTGAAGAAGTACTTCCTTTTGTTTATTTTAAACTTGATGCCTATTAATTTCATTGGGTGACCCCTGACTCTTGTGTTATGTGAAGGGGTAAATAACACTTCCTTATTCACTTTCTCCACACCATTCATGATTTTATAGACCGCTGTCATACCACCGTTTAGTCATCTCTTTTCCAAGCTGAATAGATACCTCTATTCATGGATACCTCTGTGGTGCAGCAAAGTTCCCAGTTATTATCTTGAAGGATTTGGTGATGATTGATGCACGGTATTCCAAGCTCCTGCCACACCGAGGAGAAATGAGGGACTGAATTCAGATCTCCCCCGAATTCAGATCTTATCCTTTATAACTATATAATACAGACTATGTTGGTACTATTGTACTATCTTACTGAAGTTCAGTGCTGATCATCAAATAATTTCTGAGTGCGAATCCTTGCTAAGAGACTCAGTTTTCATTAGCTCCCTTTGCTTATTTGTGGAGTTGCCTTTCCAGCTGTTAGGTTTTACAGCAGTCTCATTTATTTCTGAGACAGCATTAAAAATGTGGGTAGTATCTTGATCCAGTTCTCTGATTTGAAAGTTTACATTAGCCAAACCCTTCTTTTATGATCTGAAAAAATCACTAAACTTTGTCCCATGCTCCACTGTCTGATATAGAAATGTCATACCCAAGTATTAAACCAGAAGACTTTATGATTGTACACTCATATGTGTATTAATATACTGTTAGAGAAATTATGGTTCTCCATAGTATATGAATGACAATATACCCTGTCACAATGTATTTTAACAGTATAGTGCTACAAATAGTAGAAGTGCAATATATAAATAAAAAGGTAGCTCATTAGAACTCTAATGGGCTTCGGGTTCATATGTAACAGCTGACGCAGAGGGAAGTTAGATTTCCAATTTCAATTAGGTAACTGCAGTTTAATGGCTCTAAAAGAAATTGAGGCACTGTAATCAGAAGAAAAGATGTAGAAATCTGAAGTACAAACAAATACACTAGAAAAGACAGTAAGTGATAAAAACATTCAGTGAAAATTGTATATTATCCAAAAGGGACCAGATTTTTATCTCATTGATACACCCCTACCTCGATATAACGCGACCCGATATAACACAAATTCGGATATAATGCGGTAAAGCAGTGCTCCGGGGAGGGGGGGGGCCCGCGGGGCTGCGCACTCTGGTGGATCCAAGCAAGTTCAATATAATGTGGTTTCACCTATAATGCGGTAAGATTTTTTGGCTCCCGAGGACAGCATTATATCGAGATAGAGGTGTACCAGTGTAAATCTAGAATTATGTTGTTAATTCAAATAGGGTTTTTCTGGATTTATTCTGGTGTAAATCAGAGCAGAATCTGGCCCTAGATGTCTGCTTCACTGAATCTGTACCAAATATTGTGAAATTTAATTCATGAGGGACAAGTTAAATTCTGAGATTGATTCTCCTAAAATCAGGGTAAATCGGAAGTAACTGAACTGAAGTCAATGGAGCGATACTGGTGTGAGAGGAGAACCAAGTCCAGTCCTAAACCCAGTTGAGAATAGCAGTGAGTGAAAGTTGTTACTGAATGTTCTTCAGTAGCCTGGGTAAATGCTTAGCTTGTTGTCTGGAGATCATTTTACAGATAGGGCAACTGAGGCAGAAGACCAGTGGTAGAGGTTGGAACAAAACACAGTTCTCCTGACCCCATCCATTGGATTACACGGCCTACCGAACGAGTTGGCACTCTTAGACCAAAAGACAAGGTTCCACATCACAAGACCACTGTAACCCCAGACGGTGCCCTTGTCTGAAGTCTCAGCAGACAGACAAGTATTGAATAGGCATTGAGGCTGATTTTACCCTCTAACCCTTCTAAGTGGTCCTTCCAGATCTGGGTTGTGCCTGTTCTGTAGATAAAAAAGAATTGGGTTCCTAGGGATTTCAAGCCAACATACGTGAGTAGAACATTCACTACGCATTTTTGAGAGACTAAAAGATAAATAAAATCCAAGCTTCCTTTATAAAGATGTTATTTTAATATTGGGAATTGGTACAAATAACTTGAGTTTTGTTTTCATAGTTTATATGGTCACTGGTGGAATTGTGCAAATAACCCATTTGTTTGGTTTGGTGGCACATATATATATATATTTGTTTTGGGTTGACATGAAATGAAAACATTTCAGGTGTGTGTGTGTGTGTGTGTGTGTGTGTGTGTGTGTGTGTGTGTGTGTGTGTGGGTGTGGGTGTGTGTGTGTGTGTGTGTGAAATGAGTGTGTGTGTGTGTGTGTGTGAAATGAGTGTGTGTGTGTGTGTGTGTGTTTGTGTGTGTGTGTGTGTGTGTGTGTGTGTGTGTGTGTGTGTGTGTGTGAAATGAATAAGTTGCAACAAATTAGTTTTGGAGGTCAAATGAAATGTTTTGTTTACCCAAAATTTTGTTTAATTTTCAAGGTTTTTTTTTACATTTACAAAAAAAAACAACTTTCAATTGAAAAGTTGAAATGTTTAATTTAGAAAATGTCAAAATGAAGTATCTTGACTCAGAATTTTGTTCTTTGTTCTTACTGAAACAATTTGGCAGTTTTAACAAAAATTCTCGTAATGTTTTGATTAATCCAAATCCAAATTTTTGGTGGAAAAAAGGTTTTTTGTACAAATATTTTTTGCCCAATGGTAGTCACCTATACTCAGGGATAAAAATCTATCTTCTATCAAATAGTTAGAAATACTATAGTTAATTTGTCTATATTTGTACAGATTTATATAATTCACTTCCAAAGTGAATTAAGCTAAACTGAATTAAGGCCATTTTACTTCTGAATAAGAGGATACACTCAAGTTTAATGCAAGTTTAATTAATCTACTTTAAAGTCATACCTTTAGTTAATTTGGATTAATTTTCCTTAGTGTCCCATGTAGACAAGCACTAAAACTACAGCTATTTTAGAATTAGATTTTAGGAAGTTTGTTCATATGCCCACTATACCTGCATTTTGTCATTATCGAGGTAGTCATATACTTTCTATCATTACATTTGCTGCCTGTAATTCATCATACAAGCAATAGCACTATAATAAAAGCCAACAGACAATATGGTTGCATTACTAAGCTTTGACATGGGAGCATTTGGCACTTGACCATACTCTCGTTGAGGCTCAGCCATTCTTACACTGAGGCTGTAGATCTAGTAGCTGCTTTTTGGATGTCTTTCTTCAGTTCTCACATTCTCCTTTTTAATTTTTCATCTTCCTTTCTCCTGTCGATAAAAATTATATACTTGTACGTTCACGCATCACCACTATTGCTGTTACACTTAAGGGTAAGAGCCTGTTCTATTGGAAGGGTCTGTTTCTTTTCCCACTGAAATCAATGGGAGATTTGCCATTAGTGCCCATGGCCCAGATTATGAAACCCTTGCTTACAATGAATAATATTTTACCACATGATCAGTCCTACTGAATTCAGTGAGATTACATATGGACTCAAGTGTGATTCAGGGTGAGTGGCAGAATCTGACCACATAGGAACAGGATTGGGTCCTTACCTCTATTCACAGTTGCTCTTAATTGTCTTGAAATATATACAAGTGCCATTGAAAATAACTCTCATGATGATGATTTCTAAGCACAGGAATTACCTTGGTGATTTTTACCTTTACACTGAATTCAAAATTATGAAGGCGAGGGAGAAAATTACCAAACGATAAATTAAAAACACAGGAATGAAAAATTGTGCGTTTTTTTTTAAATCTAAGATTATATCAGATAGTCTCCTCTATTCTGCCCTGGCAGGGAGGCAGAATGAATGAGATTGTAGGTATTTTCCATCTATAACATGAATTGAATAATTAATTATTATTTCTACTAAAGACTGCCATAATGTGCTGGGCACTGAACAAACACATAGTGAAAGACAGTCCTTGGTCCAAAGAGTTTACAATCAATAAGACAGATGAAAGGTGGGAGAGAGAAAAGAGGTGCAGAGCAGTGAAGTGATATGTCCAAGGTCATAGAGCAGATGAGTGGTAGAGCTAGAAATAGAATCTAGGTCTCTTGGGTCCCAATCAAGTGCACTAGCCACTAGATCAGTGCTTCTCAAAGCTGGTCCGCCGCTTGTTCAGGGAAAGCCCCTGGTGGTCCGGGCCGGTTTGTTTACTTGCTGCGTCCGCAGGTTCGGCTGATTGTGGCTCCCACTGGCTGCGGTTCGCTGCTCCAGGCCAATGGGGGCTGCGGGAAGCAGCGCGGGCCGAGGGATGTGCTGGCCGCCCAGAGGCTTTCCCTGAACAAGCGGCGGACCAGCTTTGGGAAGCACTGCACTAGATCACACTGCTTTTCTTGAGAATACTAACTGAAACAGTAAAATTACAGTTGTGTTTTCCATGCCTGTGAGTCCCTCCCTTCTTTAGATTTTAAAATACAAAAAGGTACCTGTACACAAGCTCTATGTACTCTGACAATTAGTCATAACTCACAATCCACATAGAAACACCACCCACCAGCATGTGTACAGAAGTTGTCTATAAAATTTTTCTTCGGGCTAAAATTTGGCTTAACTCAGCTGTTTTGTTGATGTTGCAATCATTTCATTAAAATAAACTTGGCTGGAGTCGCTCTTGTTAGCGTGTCCAGGAGATAATCTTGGTGTGATTTCAGGATTTTGTTATGCTCTAGCAAAAAAAATGTACTAGTCTTTAAGAAAAAATTAGATGCAGCCCTTTGGAAGAAAGCATGTATAAGAAGAAATGTTTTTGTACCCCCACAATGAAGCTCATGTAGGCAGGCTGGTACTATTTATTAAAATCCAAGCATGTCAACTTCTTTTGCACATGGCACTTTCCCCTTGAAGCCTAGCGGATGTATCAAATGTTTGTCCTAGCAGCCCAGACATCATATGTTTTATTATACTTGCTATATTTACCTTCCAAGCCATCTCAGATGCGTGAAGCATACTGCAGCTGTTGCAGTGTGACATAATATAAATATAAAGCAGGTGTTAACTAGCATCCTGTATCTCATATGTCAAATATAGTTATAATAGATTACTGTTAGTTAGTGACTTAGGTCAGGCCACAGTGTATTTTTGCAGATATTATGGTCATATAAATGTAGATTGCCATACAGTGATGTTTTACTGCAAGTCACTCTCAGAACTACAGATGAGCCCAACCTGAAGAAAATTGGGATCTGCATCCAGACTTTAAACATCCTAGGTTAAGATTTTAAAGCAATCTATGAAGTTTGGACACATCTTCCATTAACTTTAAGATGTCTTTGGGGAAGTTCTATAGCTGGTGTACAGGAGATCAGACTATGTGATCATAATGGTCTCTTCTGGCCTTGGAATCTATCAATCTATAAATCCCCTAGGTTGCTTTGAAACTCTCCACCTGGGATATTTGGAGTTGTTTCGATCAGGTCGATCTGTAAATTGAGCACAAATCGTAGGAACCTTACCTAGTTCATGGTAATATTTTGATCTTCTGTCCTCACTGATCCTAACACATATATTGATTGATAAACCACTGAAACATATCAATAAACAAGTGTGTCTGTGAAAGATGGTGACCGTAAATGGAAACAATCCTGTGCTCCCACCCGCCATAACTCGCTATGCTGCTGTTCTCACTAAAAGAGGCTCTTTGTCTCTGACATCTCAGTGCAAAGCTCCATTTATTTAAGAAGAGTTAATAAATCCATTTGAAAGAGAGTAGGGTTTTGTGAAGAATGAATCTGCACTGATTACCAGATCAAAATCCCAAATCCCCTGAATTTTGAGGGTGGGTAGTGTTAAAAATTCAAACCAGCTCTGGAACTCAATTTTTCTAATGGTCACTATTGGCCAGATTTTTAGAGAAGCTCAGCAGGCTGGGGGCACCTTGACTGCTGAACTCTTCTGAAAAAATTGGCCACAAGTGTCACAGTGGAATCTGCTGTGTTCTGAGCACTGGAAATTGGCCTCACTTGTGTACACTGAGCATTTAGGGATCTGGCCTTGTCTATCATGGACTGAACCAAAAACCTGCATCAGAACCCCCTGAACTGTGAGTGAGTGTGTACTAAATTCCTATCTAAATCCAAACTCCACAGGTTGGGCTCATCTCTGGTTTAGGTAGGGCCAAGCCTTCAGTTACTTACTCATTCCTTAGTCCTTCCTCACTCGGGTAAAGTCTCATTTATCCAGTACCATTTTACCCAGACCCGACACAGTGCTAGCTGAGTCAGGTGTGGGTAAAAACTGAAGGCAAAACTTCAAGAGGAAAAGGAATGGGCTGTTTGTGAAAACTTCTCCCCAGTTGTTCCATTAGCTGTGCTTTTATAGCCCTGCAGAACAGGTGCCAGTAGTTAAACTCCATAGATCTCCAGGGCCATCTGTACAGAGACACACACACACACACCCCGTCTGCATGCTGCAGTCTCTTCCCCTTCCATAGGGCTGCACTGACAGGATTCCCGCAGTCGTTATCTACCTCAGGGACCTTCCCTGTAGAAGGGAGACCATGGAATCTAAATACAGATCCCGGCCATATTATGTCCCCTCCTTGAACTCCTTGGGGATAGAAGAGCTGGGATAAAGCATGTGGCCCCAGTCCTGGCCAACCCACCCTCTCCTCACCCACAGATCCCCAGAGCTACAGAGAGGTGGCAATAAGAGCTGTCCTCCCCTCCCTTTCTCTCCCCTCAGGAGCCAAGAGGAGTTTATGGGTCAGTAGCGGGTGCAGTCCATACCATATTTTTACAGGGGGGAGGAGAGGGTGGAAAGAGCTCAGAAGCTGAGAGGATTTTGTTCCCTTCTGCCTCCCTGTGGAAAAAATGGTTTGTCTCTTCCCTCCCTCTTTCCTTGCCCCCCCTTCAAGGCTTGGGGAAAAGGGGAGGAACCCCTAGACCAGTCTTCCAGCCACACCTGGAAGATGGGGGTGGATGAAAGGCCCCTGGTAATGCCCCTCCCCCACAGGCCTGGGCAAGAGGGAATGAAGAACCTCCATGATTGCCGGAGGACCAGAGATGCTCTGGGGACAAGATGTGGGGTGGGAGTGATATGCGGTTGGGGAAGCAGAACATGAATTGGTTTGGGGATGGACCACAGGATTGATTTAAGGCTGGGGGGGTTGCAAAGTTGATATTTGGGGCTGGGGCACAAAAATAATTGGTGTGCGGCTGATAGGGCCATATAGGGCCTCTGTTGCTTAGTATAGGAAAATGGCTGAATGGGCCAGGCCTCGTGTGTATTTCAGTTATGTGACAGTTTGGGGCATCTTGGTTAACATACAGTTCAGTTTTTGAGTGTGGGGGCAATCAAGTGCTGTTGTCCCTGTTGGGAAATGAAGGGACAAGAGATTGACACCAAATGTGCTGGGGTTGCCCTGACCAAGATCACAATCAGACACAATTAGGTAAGACGGGGGAGACACTCCTACCTACTGCTGGGAACGTCTCTCAGGGTAAAGACTCTGTTAGGGTCTTAGGTACCACTGACCCCTCTCTAAAGAGCTGAGACAGCTACAAAACAGTGGGGTGGGTGTGTGCAAAGCTGAGTGGGCTTCAAGGGGATGGGTAGTGCAGAGAGGCTGTCGATAAATTATGTAATGCATGAGGGAATGGGTGAGTCCTTAATTTTGCATGTTTGTTTCATTGTTACAAGAGGTGGTGCGTCTTGAAAATCGCCAACAAATGTATTATGTAATTTATGGACAGCCCCAGAGCTGAGGTGGTGAGGGCTAAAGCCAAAGAGAGCAGCAGCCCACCTAAGAACCTTGGGCATGGGCCTCCCCAGCCAGCAATCAAAACTGAAATCACTGCAGCTGGGTCAGGAGGTAGAGGCCCCCAGCGCATCCCAGGCAGTGCTGACCTACCTGCCAGAATCCTGTGAGTGAGGAGCTGGAGAGAGGGAAGTGGCTAGAACTTATCAGCCTGAGGAGGACTGAGGTTGTGACTGTAAAGGGGTGGGAATCTTATTAACTGCTAGCTTTCCCAAGTCCATGCTGTTGTCCCTCATTTCCCCCAATAATAACGCTATCTCTATTTTAACCCTGGACTCAGTGCTTGCAAGTGGGGCAGGTTTGCCATCCAGGGTGCTCAGGCTGGTATATAGTTTCCAAGGTCCCTGGGTGGGGGCTTAAGACGGTGTTGTTTAATTCTATAGAGGGACTCCTACAAAATTTAAGCCCAGCCCTTTTTGCTGCCAGCAATACGTGGAAGAAGGCTTGTGTATAGAACATGAATTGCCCAGCTGTTACTAGTGTTCCCTGCAAAGTCTCCCCGTCTCTGACCCTGGTTCTCACTGAGCAGTGTGATACATGGAGGGTCTTTAATATCCTAGTTGAATTACAATCCGCACTTGCAGCTGTGTGTCAGTGGAACTTACTCAGCAGTTTTTTCAGTTCTTACTCCTGCCAACCCAGCCTATTAGCAGAAGAGCTCTGCAGGGGGCTGGAGATCCAGCCATACTGGTGCAATAACATGCTCTGTGATAGAGCTGATCTGTAGGTTCCTAAAACAATGTAGTGGTGAGATTAAGAAGTGGCCATGTTAAGGCCTTAGTTCCCTTCTCCTGTACATTTGAGTAAGGAATTCTGCAAGAAGGAATGGTCTTGCCAAACTGGAATCAGCTATACTTGCAGAAGCATTTTGTCTGCCTGTTTCAATTGCATCAGCACTACGAGGGTTTTTCTGTATAACTATCCCAACAAAACTGAAAGTGTAGACAAGGTCTGAAAGGAAGCAAGTCATTGGGCCAAACTCAGGCAGAATTGTGCCTGCTTACATGAGGGCTGAGCTTAGTCCGTCAGCATTAAGTGATGGCTGCCCACAGAGTAGCCTAGGGAGGTGCCCAGCTCCAGAAGATCTCTGGTCAGAAGGTCTTGGGGCTGTATTACCTTTGGGGAGTAAATGATGCCCATGGAGCTGGTCAGAGATGTTTTTGTCAAAACATGTTTTTGACAGAAAATGCCATTTTTTGTCTAAACCGAACAGTTGAGAAAAACATGTCGATTGTGACAATTTCATTTAGGAGCAAAAAATAAACAAAGCATTCAGATGATGGTTCAACATTTTCAGAATGGAATGGTTTGATTTTTCTTTTCAAAATGACCCTTCAAAACAACATTACTTGTTTTTAGGGAAGAAACATTTTTTCAGAGTTGAAAAAGGTTGAAATCGGAATGAAATGTTTCAGCTTTATTGAAAAGAGGCGTTTCAATTGGCGCAAAAAGATTATTTTTAAATTTTGTTTGAAAATTTTAAAAAATTGCAGGAAATTAAAAAAACCAGGAGTACTTAAAAAAATTCTTTTGCTTTGGAATTTTTTTCAAAATCATAATTTCCCATGAAACAGAAAATTTGGGTCCTATCCATCTCTAGCTACATATTTCCTTCCCCCCTCCCTTTCCCCACCACCCTGCCTGGTGCAGATTCAGTACCTTGTGAAGGACTTTCTATTATGTCAGGAAGTGGGGGTGGGGAGTGACACAGACCTCTGTGTGTGTATTCTCGTGGGCACACGTTCACATACACACCCTTTTTCTATGTGAGAGCCGAGGGGTATGATTCCTAATGGGTCAGACATTCAGATTTTGACTCAGAAGAGCTCAGAGCCAGACTTCCAGCACCCACAACTGTAGACAGATTTCCAAAATTGCCCAACACCCAAAATGCAGCCTGAGTGCTGCACCTTTCTGAAAATCAGGCCTTGATTGTGGATGCTACACACTTGTGAAAATCTGTCCCTTAGAGCGTGCCCAGAAGGGCTGGGAACAAATGCCACCTCCCAGACACTGCTATGACATTGCACCTTAGCTGTGACTTGGAGAGCTGTGCAGTCTCTATTGACTGAGGACAAACAAGCATTTTGGTGGTGGTTCTTGCCAGCTTGATTCACATCAAACTCTTTCTGAGATTCATCTGGTGTGAAGCTGCCAGTTGTCTGCTGATTCTATTTTGGTTTGGGTCATGTACAGACATGCTATAGAAAGGATTGCTTCTTTGCTATCTCTGCTCAAAGGAATGCAATGTCTCCTTTACAGTGTGTACATACCATACCATACTTTACCACGGGGAGGTGCCAGATGCAAAACACAACTGCCATTTTGGTCTAATTTTAGAGCTGGGGAGGAACGTAAATAAGAATTGATGGTTCAAAGAGCATTGGAGGAGAAAAAAGTGGTGGATTTTCCATGATAATCCATTTTACTATTTTCTGAAAATTCAAGCCCTCCCAGTCTAAGTAGCATGAGCCACTGCCGGGGAAAGGGTGGAAGGGGAACTCCCAGGAAACAAGTTTCAGAATCTTAAAAATAGTTTTATTTTTCCACAGGTGATTCTAATAATATCCATAAGCTTGAAACAAAATCTCTCCTAACTAAACAATATTTTTCTCTATTGCACATGTGTACGCTGGCTTATTATTCTAGGGTTGGGTTGCTAGAATTGTTTATCTCAGTCAAATTTGGTGTGTGCAAAGAATGCAGGATTAGGCCTTTAAAGGGCGATGTGTGATTGATTCATGTATTTTCTTATATGCTCTATTTGTTTCTCTTACAATATGGCTGTTTACATGTTTTATTGCCATGTGTCTAGCTATCTCTTTTAGTATGTTTTTGCATCATTACTGTTTATATTAAAAGTACAGTAAAGCTTTCAAAAAAGCAAACAAGAGAATGGATATATTAATCTCCTCCCTCACCTGACCAGCTGCTCTTGCAATGTCCCTTGAAGCTACTGAATATTGCCTGAGATATTGTTGAATTTAAGAGTATAGGCTGGGCATCTCATGTACATTTCAAGGAATGTTAATGGAACAGCAGCAGAGTAGGGAGTGTGGGTGAAGGATCAGCTATGAGGCAGTTAACTTGCTTTGAGCAAAGCCAGGTACAGAGACATGGATGCTAACTTCTAAGGGCTTGATTCATTTGCAAATGTTCTGAGCCTTTGTGGTGGGGAAGGTAACCAGAACTGGCTCTGCTTATAGCCTGCTGATTCAGCAAGGACTCTGCAATACAGAGAAAACTAATTTAAAGCAATTAAAGTTTTATGATGCACCACCAAGCTTTGGAAATCTGCATGGGCAATAGATGCAGAAGAAGTGTATGAATTAACTCCTCTTTTTGTTCACAGGTGAGTTCTATGGAATTATTTAACTTCCATCTGCAATCATATGGTCTCTGCAGTGACCCCAGTTGCTGCATGGGCATGGTAGGCTTTTCAGCCTGTATTCCAAAACATTCAGATTGTTTTAAAAAATGCAGGCCAGAATCTCAGCCGGCAGAAACTGGCGAAGCGCTGCTGAAGTCAATGGAGCTATGCTTATCTATGCTAGCTGGTGACTGGGCTTTGCCTAACGAACTTTACTGCCTGAAGCCATTCCCCCATCCATCAAAAGGCTTCATATCTTTTCTGGCCATTCAACTTTTCTTCTGCTTTCTCCTTCAAAGCCCTTCCCGGGGTTGGCAGACTTGTCCATTCCTAAAGTCACTCCTCATGGACAAGGTTAGTCTACCCCCACTGTTGGGTAGTAGCAACAGCTAAACAGCACCTAAAACTTGGGTGTTTATGGGAGCCTGCATGCTTCTGCTCACCCCTCTTCTGGCCTGTCTCTGGCATTATGGGTAAAATCCTTCCCTGCCCATCTAGGGGGAGCAGACATATTGTTGCTTTAGTGCTTTTACGTGATTTTGCTGGAATGAATGTGAAGCGCAATCTCTCTGCATGCAGACTGAGACGCTGGAGCTCTCAGACTCCCAAACTGAATGACACAGCCCGTGCTGCTTGCCGTCCCCACACAGGGTCCCCCTATGTCCTGGCTTGCACTCAGCTGTCATGGCCTGGGCTTCTGACTGCACAACCAGAGCCCCGAGTGTCCTCTGCAAAAGCTGCCCTCCTGACCAGGGCAGGTTTCCTGCTTCATGGCCAGCAGGAACACAATTGTAATGTACTTTGCAGCACCTCTGAGCAGGAGCAAAGTGCAAGCTTGGCTAGTGTTTACTGAGAACCAGATGGAGGGCTAGACGTGACCCTGTAGGAAAGCGGCAGCACATTGGCTGGCTGACTCATGCAGCAGTATGGACTGGTGCTTTGGGGGAGAAGCAGTTGCAAGCTGGTGGGGTAGATCAGCACCAGACACTGATGGGCTTTATTCTTGAGGTGCATTGATTACAAGAAGAGAGAGCAATGACAGCAGGTTCGTAATACCCAGAAAACAAGCAGCCCAGGTTATAATCCAGTTTTTAAGGACCAGATGTAGTGCTCCTCCAGATTCTTAGCACCCATCCCTTTTCTGACTAGAAAGTAGTTGGCTTTCTAGACTATCCTGTATTAACAGTCACAGCTTCTCTAGGCCCTCTCCCTGCCTTACACAGCAGCACAGAGAGCAGGAGTCAGCCAGCCCATGCATTCTATTTTCCAAAAAGCTTGCAAATTGTAAGCTCTTCAGAGTAGAAAGAGTCTCTTCCTCGTTGTTTGTAGAGCATCTTGAGCAATGCTGCACTCAGCTCTGGGTGCTACTGTGTCACAAATGAATATTTTTCAAATAGCAACCCTACTACAGGGTGTGTGCGTGTGGCACTGTATTTGAGACCTGCTTCTAGATACCCTCTGGTACTATGGGCTAAATGGACCTATCAGCTGTCTGGAGAAATGTCTGTCCCACATTAGGAATTCTGGGGAACTGGCTGAGTGGACTGAGACCCCCCTATTATGCCTGCCAGGAGTTGGGCGCAGTCCCAGTTCTGTCCTGGATGGAAGGTGCGAGACGTGTTAATTTCTCCCGGAGGGATTGGGGTTAAAGCTCCATGGCTGTGAAGCGGAAGGTCTATGGAAATACTTTAAGCTTGATCCTGAGAGGGGCTGAGTGCCTGTATTTTCCACTGAAGCCAGTGTGTCTCTCTGACCCTGAGCCCTTTGTCAGTGAGCTGAGCCCAGCAGTGAGGAATATGTGGTAGAGTTTATACAGTCATCAGAGACACTGAGACATGGGACTTGGTCACACTTTATACCATGCATCTAGCACAAGGGGGGGCTTGCCCCAGCCCATCCTGCAGTCATATTCCAAGCCTCTGCCAGCAACTAAGTAATTCCTGTCTATCCAAAGAGCTCCTTTTTCTGTATAGAGCTTGTTTGTGAACGAGGGTCATTTTTCAGCTCTGAGATCACACAACATGGTGAAAGCAGTTTTGTGTGTCTGTCTCACTTGCTGGATGACATTAGTTTTGATAAGCTACTATCTTATGGGAAATTAGTGTAAGCCCCAGGGAGGCAGGATTCAAAGTTCTAACAGCCTTGCTGCAGCTGTCAAGGGTGGAACAGCAAACAAACAAACAAACAAACAAACAAAACCCAAATCAAATGAGAGAGAATCCTCCTGCCACCCCAGCCTCCTGTTTGGGTTTAATTCCCAGGAGGCCATGTTCCTGCTTTCTAGTCAGCTTCGCAAGCTGGTGCAACTAGCTCACAGAATTGAGCAACATTTTTAATCACTATAACCCAAGATTGCAATAGTTAAAAGGCAACAGAAAGTCACCACTTTACAGTGGAGACCTGCATACTGTGGGTGCTTGCTGGAAAAGGCTATGTTAAGAGTTAAGCGATTAATATCCTAGGCTGAAGCAGCAGCAAGGTCGGGGGGGGGGAGGGGAGAAGGAAAGGGGGAAGAGAGCACTTGTGTGCAACGAAACATGGTGCTCTGATATGGGTTGCACCTCATGAGCCCCTGAACAAATTGGCAACGGGAGGTGGACTGGGAATTTACCATAAATCAAATGCAGTGCAGGTCTGGGAGGTGAAAAAAATGTCTGGGCTAAGCCAGTCTTTCAACACATTGCACAAGAGCACACATCTATCAAAGGTGCTGTGAAGTAAAGATGGTTCTTCCGAGTGGCCTCTGCATATTCATGCTTGTGGGGCCGCCCCCCTTCTCACGGAGTGTGGAACAGAGAAGCCAGGCCCACAGGGATTGCATGACAGGTCCATCATGGCACTGAACTTTCACAGTGGAGAAGCAGCCACAGGTCCCCTGAAGCTTCCACCCTTTCTGGTCTGCTGGCTGTGGGCTGAAGGACTTATAGTCCATACCCTGAGAGATTTTTCTGGTTTGTGATCAAACACTCCCTGTTAAACTGTTGGTCTGGTTTAAAATTTTATTTAGCTGAGGTAGTTCCTGTGCTGTTGAGATTCCAAGCCTGTCGCTGTCTTGGTTCTGGGGCATCGTGTCTCACCCAAAAGGCCCATAGAAAAAGCCCAGTTTTTCATGGTGTATCTCGTGTCTCTCCGTCTTCTCAAGAGTTGGTGGCACATAACCATTAAATCGTTCGCAGAGCTGATGTGGCTGTGGGGAAGTAGTGTGGTCTAGTAGTTAAGAGCATTGAGAGACAGGAGACCTAGTTCTGGTCCTAACTCTATCCCTGACTTTCCAGAAGACTTTGGGTGAATCATTACCTTGCTCTGTGCCTCAATTTCCCTGTCTGTGAGATGAGGATGATGGTTTTATTCATCTTTGAACTCTACAGATGAAACTAGACAAGTGCAAAGTATTATTAATGTAGATAGGACAAAAGAAAGGGGTTAGGTAGGTCTTAAAAAATCTTTATTGACAGGCTTTAGCCTACTCTGAATCATCTCTACTCCCCCTTTTCTCCTCTAGCAATGGCTTCCTCTAAGTCGCTCCATGAATACTTATCATTGGTGCTGTAAGAGCCCTCTCTGCTATGCCTTCAGTCTAGATCCGCTTTCCTCTCTCTGCCTCATCAATTCTCCACCTTGTGTATGATTTCACATTTTCTGTTCCACTCTTATCTATGCCCCTTTAATTCTGTCTCCATCTGCTGCCATGTGATTTAATTCTGTAATGTCTTATGTATAGTAAGGTCAAATGATTTGGGGTGTATTGTTCATGAAAGACCCTATAGAAAATAAAACTGGATTCTATGGTTGGGAGTCTTTGCACTGTATAAGTACCTATCATGGAGTACAATGATTAGGGGATAGCATTGTTTAAACTAAGCACCTATAGGAAAGATGTGAGTTAAATATACTGAGGAACAATTTCCCAGCATTTGCAGTTCTCTACCCCAAATAAATCCATGTTGCTGAAGTTCAAGGATAGAAGACAATTATTTGGATTGTTATGGGGATCTCATAAATGTAACCATAGTGTTTTATGCTCACGTGCACAGAGCTGAACTGATTGTTAAATTAAAAAGTGTTTTTTCGCTTTCCCTCATGGCATTTTGGAAGGGGTGAGTTCTGCCTGTCTGTTTTAGGTGCTTATATGTCTCCCATTCCTGAAATATCTGAGCACCTCCCAAGTATTTAAAAATAGTTTCTCTCCTTCCTTTGGAGCTCATAAGAGTGCGAGAAATAGCTTGATTAGTTTAGGGTCTGTGTGTAACTGGCTGTGTTATGCAGGGCCGGCTCTGGCTTTTTTGCCGCCCCAAGCCAAAAAAAAAAAAAAAAAATCGGGGCAGCCGGAGCAGCAAAGCAAAAAAAATAAAATAAAATAAAAAAAAAAAACTGCGGCGCGGCCGGAGCCAGGGTGCAGGGGGACTCCCTGCGCTGCAGACGTGCCCTGGCTAGCAGGGGGGAGGGGGAGGGAGCGGGGGGAGAGAGAGAAGGGGGACGGCCAGAGCTTCAGCGGGGCGCTCGCCACGCAGCCCTGACCGCCGCACTGCCTGCTGGGAGGGCTCCGCGCCGCTCCGGTCGGCGGGGAGGGAAGGACGCGGGCTGCCCTGCCGGGCTTGCTACAGACCTGGTACCGGCTGAGGCAGATGGAGTGCGCAGCCTGCTCCCAGCAGGGCGCTCCCCTCCTCCGCGCCGCCGCCCCCTACAGGGCGGCCGTATCAGCGAACCCCCCCCCNCGCGGCCGGAGCCAGGGTGCAGGGGGACTCCCTGCGCTGCAGACGTGCCCCGGCTAGCAGGAGGGAGGGGGAGAGAGCGGGGTGAGAGAGAGAAGGGGGACGGCCAGAGCTTCAGCGGGGCGCTCGCCACGCAGCCCTGACCGCCGCACTGCCTGCTGGGAGGGCTCCGCGCCGCTCCGGTCGGCGGGGAGGGAAGGACGCGGGCTGCCCTGCCGGGCTTGCTACAGACCTGGTACCGGCTGAGGCAGATGGAGTGCGCAGCCTGCTCCCAGCAGGGCGCTCCCCTCCTCCGCGCCGCCGCCCCCTACAGGGCGGCCGTATCAGCGAACCCCCCCCCAAAAAGCGGCCGTGCCGCCCTAGGATTGGGCGGAATGCCGCCCCATAGAATCTGCCGCCCCAAGCACGAGCTTGCTCGGCTGGTGCCTGGAGCCAGCCCTGGTGTTATGTGTCTGTTGAGGGAAGGCTAAGCCAAAGAACTGATTTCTGCATGCAGTTGTGAGTAGAGCTGAGCAAAATTGGTTTGTTTGTTTTTTTTATTTCATGGCAGAACAGAAAAATGAAAAATAAAAAAAAATTGTTTCAGGCTGATCCAAAACCAGTTTTTTGTGGGGTTTTTTTGGTGTGTTGTAATCTTTTTGTTGGTTTAAAAGAAATCTAGCTAAATTTTGAAACAAAATGTTTCAATATGAAAAGCTGAAACATTTTATTTTAAAAATGTCAACATAAATGTTTTAACTTAAAAAAAAATCATGATTTTTTGGCTGGAACTATTTGCCAAATTCAACCCAAATTCACAAAGTTTGTTGACCTAAAACTGCATTTTTTGATGAATAGATGAGTTGTCCAAAACATTTTGCCCAGTGCCAGCTGTGAGTGTAGTCATTCTAGGAAGGGTTACTGCCTCAGAGGCATTTTCAAGGCCATGGCTCTGTATTCCACCCAACCAAATTCCTGGGAACAAAAGGGGATGACCTTTAGTGGACCTTTAGTGCTTTTTGTCTTGTATTTCTCGGCTTCTGTGGGACTTACTTCACTTTTACCATCTTTCAGGTGAAAACCACCTTCACCTATAGCAGCTTGCTAGGGGAACCCAGGTGCAGTTACTTTCAGCAGGCCACACTTCATTCCCATGAGCAGCCCTGGGGCCCTAAATGATTTGAGTTCCACCTGCCTGAGAGACTGTCTCTATCTTTGTGGATACTGTGACACTCGCAGCCATTTGAGGCACATGAGCTAAGACCCCCTAATAAAACTTAGGGGGCAGGTGGCACCATGATCTCTGTGAGGGGTCCATGGTTCTGGAACTTGCTTCCCACCTTTGTTCACCAGAATCCAGATTTGATTGCTTTAAATGCAGCAAAGTACTTTGGCTTTCCCAGGCTTTTTCTGCTGGTGAGGAGACCGTGAGATAAAAGAGGGTCCTGGTTGATTCTGTAAAGGAAGGCAAAATGGAAGTCATGCTGGGATTGTGGGAAAGTCTGGGTCTGAGAAGGGTTGTTTAAAGCTTTATTTAATATAATAGACTAAATTCTATACCAGGGGTAGGCAACCTATGGCACCCATGCCGAAGGCGGCACGCGAGCTGATTTTCAGTGGCACTCACACTGCCTGGGTCCTGGCCACCGGTCCGGGGGGCTCTGCATTTTAATTTAATTTTAAATGAAGCTTCTTAAACATTTTAAAAACCTTATTTATTTAACATACAACAACAGTTTTGTTATATATTATAGACTTATAGAAAGAGAGACCTTCTAAAAACGTTAAAATGTATTACTGGCACGCGAAACCTTAAATCAGAGTGAACAAATGAAGACTCGGCACACTGCTTCTGAAAGGTTGCCGACCCCTGTTCAATACTTTTAAATACATATAGGGTATGGAGAGCTTGTGAGACTGCTGTGAAAGTCTGTATAAATGAATAATAAAAGGGAAAAGGTTAGCACTTTATTAGGTTGCTACTAAGTCACTAAAATGCCATTTTATAGCATTTGTGAAGAGGTAACAAGCTGAGTTCCTGGAGTTCCCTCACTGTAAAGAATTTTACAACTGTATTGTTTAGCCCTGTAGTGCGGGGAGAGGATGTATGTGTGCACACACATGTGGAATGGGGATGGTAAAACGGAGTGCTGTCATGACAAACCATAGGAAAAGTAAAATTATGCTCCTATTAAAATACCAAGTGCAGATCTCTGAGGTGGGTCCCCTCAGAGTTCTTTCTGACTAATGCTCATCTCAGGGGTGAGGGGACTCAAGGAAGTGAAGGGTATGGCCTCCAAAATGCATGGCTCTCAGGAATCCACTGGGAAAGGCAGAGCTAACTGTGCAGTAGGGTTGCTTCTCCTTGGTATTGCCCGTCCCCCGCACAACATATCTCCATTAAGAACTGGGCTGTCACTTGCTCCCCTCATCACATGGGAGTCGTTGCTAGGAATAGCTCCTGTACGGGCATCCACTTGGCAGTGAGGGGAGCATGATACTGGTAACAGCTGCTCGCTAGCGTGTCGAGTCCCCAGAATCATGGAGCTCTGACCCCCGGCGTGGAGGGTTCCATTCCACAGACTACCAAGAGGAGAGAGGAACAGGCACAATAGACACTGCCCCCAACCGTCTCTTACAGGTATTTGGGCAGTTCATCAAGTATAAACCAGGAAAGTTCCCCAATCTTGTAAGGTCACTCCAAGCTCCCACAACATTTTCAGACGCTCGAATTTCTGTGGCTCTGTTGCTGTGGGCTATAAAGCTCGGCCACCTGGTCATGATGGAATTCCAGTGCAGGACATTTTGTTGGGTCATGTTTGTCATGCCACATTTGGCTAAGCCATTCTAATTGTCCCAGACATTTTTTCACACTACAGGATATACACTGGGATTCTTTATACCCAACTCCAGGCCTCACACAAACCAGAGGGGCTGATTAGCCTATTAGGCAGCAGGCTGGGGGGAATTAAGACTATGAAAGAAGGCTTAATTAGAAAAAGCTCACCTGTGCAGGAACAGGTGGGGCCTATATAAGCCAGGAAGCTGACAAAAGAGGGGGCTGCTGGAAAGGCTGCAGGCACTCCTTGGGAGGAAGGACTGGTGAAGCTGGCAGAGTCAGAAGGCTAGGAAAGGGCTCAGGGACATGCAGCAAGGGTGGAACAGGCCTTGGCTGCTGATTAGAGGGTCCGTGAGCTGGAATCCGGAGAACAGGGTGGGCCTGGGTTCCCCAACCAGCCACTGGGGAAGTGGCATCGGTGGGGCAGTGAATAGGGAGACTGTCTGGGAGACGAGACTTTCTCCCTCACAAGGGGAAACCACAGTAATGACTTAGCTGAAGGGTCCGCAGATCCAGATAATGTGGCCAGGAGGATGTGCCATCCCTGTGAAGAGTGGATCAACCTGTCACAATCCTACACATAGGATTGCTACCTGTTTGGATTTGTCCTGCTGCACCCAAAGCATTGCATAAATATGCAATGACATTGCCTTACAACTAGATGGGTCTGGACCAAACCCCAGCTCCAAACACCCACAGGAACAGCTGCATAGGAAAGTCTGAATCCAGACCCAAACTTAGCAACTGGTGCCTATCTTTAAGGTGCAGTTCACAAAAGCCCTCCTATTCAGGACAGCACTTCAGCACATGCTTAGATCTCATTTAAATCAATGGGACATACGCTCATGCCTAAAGTTAAGCACATGTCTTAGTGCTGTCCTGAATTTAGGCCTAAAATTAGCCAAACTAAAACCTTGGCTCTGAAAACTCCCAAACTTTAGGAAAATTTGGATCCAAACTGTGGTTCAGTCTCATCTCGAAACACAACATTGCAATGTAACCTCACTCTTGCTGTAATGAAATAGCACCATGTTGGGGCACAACAAGCAGCATAAATCCACGACATGCCATCAGAACTCTGCAACGCACTCAGGGGATTCTTTATTAACCTAAATCAGCTTGTGACTGTACTTTATCTGACAAGCTTAATCAGTATCTTACAGGATGTGGGATATATGTGTCAAAATAGGGCATCTCCATCGAAATATGAGGTAGATGGAAACATTGATACTGATGGCTTAGTGCCAGTGGAGCTGCACTGTTGCTGGCTGCTGCTGTAATATGGGCACTAATTTTTCTAGCATAGGCATCCATTGTGTGATTTTGAACAAGTCACTTAACCTCTCTGAACCTTAGTTCCCCATGTGTAAAATGGGGATAAGAATACGCAATACACTTTGGGATCCTCAGCTGAAAGGGCTAGATACGTACAAAGTAGATGATTAATACTGTTGTAATATATTAAGCTTGATAAAATTAAATGATTTGAAATAAATGTAGAATCATTTTGCTACACACAAATAATATACACCTTTATGTGGGCAAACTATTGCAAATCATTTGTCTTCCTTTAAGGAACATCCCCTTTATTCCAAATGAGTATCCTGCAAGCGATTCTTCTAGCTCCAGTTCTCATTGGGTTTCAGTCTGCCAAGTTTTCCACTCCTACTTCCTATTTAAAAAAATATATGTTTCTCTCTCCTGTTGCTAATCTTTTTCAGTTACAATAACCTTAGGTGTTACTCATAACAGTAGTAGATATACAGTTTTCAGATAAAAGTGTGATTTTTTTAAATTGATAGTATCTAAACCTATTATCAATATTTTCATGACATTAGAATAGTTTAAATAATATTTTTACTTAAATATCCACCTGTGATATCAGAAAGTGAAACTGACTAGAAACAAAAGGGAAACTGACCAGCTTTGACCCCAATCCTGTATATGCATCTGCTAGCACGGACACCTACACCACATGGAGCCCCTGGGACTTGACACCAAGGGACTGCAGTAGTGGATCTTGATGCAGGATTGGGGCCTTAGTCCAAACTCTCTGAAATGTATAAATATAAATAATAAGCTGTACAGATGCTTAATATTCTTTCACTTCTAATAACTTGGGGTGGTATTAGTAATAATAGTAAGGAATTTTTATTGCCTATGTGAATTTTATATTGATATTGTCTCTGCTGGGTGAATGGACCTCTACTCTACTCAGTCGGAGTCTTTCCATTGACTTCAATGGGAGCTGGACTGGGCCATGTTATCTATATTCCTAGCTATTGGTGAGGTTATCTTTCGTCTGGAAGGCTTGTTCCAGAATGGAGCAGCAATGACAAGTCATAAATTTAGGCCACTGATAGATTTGTACAATTCAGTGTTTCTAAAGGAGTTGCTTCAGAAACCACAGTTTCAGCATTGTGCCTGCATTCTATAATGGGCCCTCTTTTCATGTAAGCCAGTTGTTACTCCTGCCATCCCTGTGCTACCATTTCTAATGGCTTTTCAAGAGGGCTGGATAAAAGGGGAGAGCTTCACAGAGATGCTAAAACCCAAGGTGATGACTTTCACTCTTTCGACACATCATCAAACAGATCAGTCTGCATAATTAGTCCCCTGTTGGGGAGGGGTTGTCATTAATTAGTATGCAGAGTGTTTGTTTAAGAGATCCCTTGCTCTTTTAACTGTAAAGAAGTTTTAACTGCCTTTGACTTGAAAAACTGTGACCAAATGTTGTCTACAAGTTTAGCAGATTCCTCCCAGACTTATTGGTAGGAGTTGCAGGGAATCTTACCTTCTGGTCTTTATATCCTGTCTGGAATTCGCTCACTGGTATAACCTAAAGAAGTTGTCAAGGTTGATGGGCCCAACATCTGACCTTTTTATATCTCATATGTTAACAAGATTCATTTAATTCTTCAGATTTGCGTGGGTGTGCAGCTAGCTGCTTTTTCTTTAAAACAAAAAGAACAACAAAAACTAACAGCCAAGCACCTAGGAACAACCTTACAAGAACAGATCATTGTGCGTGCCCAATGGAGAGAAGAAAAGTAGACAGGGAAACTTCAGTGTTGAACTTTCAAATACTTATTTATACTTTAAAAAAAAAAAATATGTAGACACAAAGCACCAGACAACATATTTTTGTTGTTAAACAGAACACTATCTACTTGGCTCTTTATAAAACACTAAGTCTCTTCAAGTGGGCATGTTATAGCCTAGTTTTAACAGGCAATACAGAGAACGCCGATTAAATGTATATTAATATTAAAAATTTCAAAACCAAGTTTTTAGAATGAATGTAGCATTTCCAGAAGGCTAGAGCTGAATTCTCCTTTCTGTTACTTCCACTGCACTGGAGTAATGAGTGTACCCTGTCCTCTTTACTTCAAGGACATGATCTCAGTAGCTTAAGTGAGATCTGAAAGAAATGTCAGCAGAAACCAAAATGCAAAAGACAGTATTTCCTCAGTTCTGTTTTTATTAATTAGATGTTAATTCTTTTAATAACATAAGAAAATAAGAAAGTTATATAATTAATGTACACTAAAAGCCCAAGAGAGGTTCTATACAATAATTTATATGTATTAAATAAATACAAAATAATAGCAGCCTTCTATAATGCAGGCTACGTATAGGTTTACTTCGGCTTGAAGTACCCTGGTCTTTAGTACACCTACAGGAACAGATTTGCTCCACAGGTGTTTTAAAGAGGCATATCTATAAGATACATATAGAAGTGTCTAAGATTAGAAGGGGAAATATAAAATACATTTTACCATGGTCTCCACATATCTAATGATCCCATACTAGGGTTATTATGAGAAAAATTTGGCCGCAGGATCTGGCTGGAAGGTGGCACATCAGGCTGACTAAAGAGAGATAGTGGTTGTGGTTTAAATGAATTTTTCAAAGCTTGTTTTTCCTCCACAGGATAGAACTGGTCCTGAGCTGGACTTGACCCTGAGGTATTCCCCTTATTGCAGATAGGGGATTTCTGCACTGCGTGGGACTGGTGAGCAGGAGGCGAGGACCTTAAGGCTGCTTTGCAGGTCTCCTCGCTGGATCTGGGTAAGGATTTCAGGAGATGATTTAATAATCGTGCCCCAAGAGTCTTGTCCATCCATTCACAGGTCAGGAGAAGATTGTGAACCTCATGCATACACTGAATATATCCAGTGCTGTACCTCTGCTGAGCTTCGAGACCCACTTTGGAATCTGCTGCATTAGAACAGGAGATAATTCAAGTCATTTAAGTGCACAGGGCTAGCAGTACATTATGTTTGACTAAACAAGCATTCAAAAAGTTCATAATATATTGCCTCTTCTGGAAAAGTCCTATAGAACTTAACTGAGAATGATAGCCTTGGTCACTATATAACAGCTAGGGCAGGGGTAGGCAACCTATGGCACGTGTGCCAAATGCGGCACGCAAGCTGATTTTCAGTGGCACTCACACTGCCGGGGTCCTGGCCACCGGTCCGGAGAGCTCTGCATTTTAATTTAATTTTAAATGAAGCTTCTTAAACATTTGAAAAACCTTATTTATTTTACATACAACAATAGTTTAGTTATATATTATAGACTTATAGAAAGAGACCTTCTAAAACGTTAAAATGTATTACCAGCACGCGAAACCTTAAATTAGAGAGAATAAATGAAGACTCGGGACACCACTTCTGAAAGGTTGCCGACCCCTGAGCTAGGGCTTGAAATCATCCTGTGTGATTCCATAACAGGGTTAGCATTCTAGTCTGGATTCTATAGGATGATTTAAAAATTCTACAGAAAGAATATAACTCTCTCTTGAATTCTATAGGTTTTTAATTAAATTGCTATAAAGCCCTATTGATTAAATCCCTAATCAATTCTTTAGGGCTTTTGCATAAGGATCATTATGGTTGAAAAAATAAAATCAAGCAATAAAAAGTTTGTCACAACTTCATTTAATAAAGGAGGATACCTCAATTCTGATTTCATTGCTGTTATAAATTGTGGCGCAAGGCTAAAACGAAAGAGAACATTGTTGGGGGAAAAAAACCTTAACCCATCTACTGAAAGGCATTGGCTTTAGATCCCCCTCTAGTGGCAAAGAGTAGAAACTAGAAGATATGCCAGTAATAGACGTAGGTGTCATCAGGTTTTAAAGAGGTTTTTGCAAAAAACATTACTTGATTAAAAATGCAGCCCTCCCCCACTCTCCCAGGATTGGAAATAAATTCCACATCTGAAAGATGCAGTGAATGAAAGAAAAATGCAAAAACAAGAAACTCACCCATGATCTTGTTGTTTTGGATATTCTGGAGATGCTTTACTGTCATTTCAAGGATATCCGCTTTTTCAAGTTTAGATTGCTATTTTTAAAAAAAGGTAAGTAGGTCAGTAAAGAAGAAATGTTTTGTATGATGCTGGGCTTGTTTTTTTTAGAAAATGAAAGGGGGGGGGGGCGGAGACAAGAAAAACTCAACACTTACGTCCAAACAAAATGCACCAACGACTGCTTCCTTCAGTTGCTCCAAGCAGTTGTTAATCCTTTCCCTTCGCTTTCGCTCAATCAGAGGCTTTCTTAACTGAAAGGAAGATATTAAAAAAGAAAATAGGATTTACAAGGCGGAATGTCAAGGTTTTATCACAATACAATCTGCTCCCACTGCACTCACTGGCAGAACTCCCATTGAGGACAGCGTCAGGGACAGATTGGGCCCCTCATTTTTAATCCTTAAGAGCCACATTCTGCATGTGGCATCAGAGGATCCAAGGGTGATGTGGTACAAAGTAGGAAACATTGTATGCTCTATAATCTCATTACCACTCTGCCAGTTTAGCGCTTTCTTACACATATTAAGCTTGAGTCTGTTCTCCTTAAACTGGTGTACATTAGAAGTAATTTAACTGAAGTCAGCAGAGATACACCAATGTAAAACCAGTGTAAAGTGAGAGGAAATGGAGCTCAGAGTGTTAAAAACACCCTGTAAACTCATTTATAATGAAAGGAATTATTTTTGGTCTATCATTTTCACAATTGTGAAGCACCATCTACAGTGAGTGTTGTCTAAATAATAGTCCACACACTTACATGCAGTATCCATACCCCACACATGTCAGGGTAGGTGTAAATCTGTACATAAAATGACCTACCTTCCTTTCCTCTTTGGTGTTGGAAAGTTTCTGCACATTGCTGGCCATAGCCGTGGCAGTCATTATAATCCAGCTTGTCTGCCCCTAAATGCTGGGAAGCAAGGGGGAAAGAAAGCACTTGGGTAACCGGCTGTTCCTTTTTCAGAAGAGTTCTTTGCTTCTCTTGCCTCTCCTCTGTAAGGCTGCCTGTATTTATAGCCCAGAATTAACATGTGAATAAGGGCATTCCTTGGCTGGACCTCTTTTCCCACATGAGGGGTCGAGACCAGAGGCTTGTGGCCATCAATCAAGGCTGACAGGTCACTGCTTCTTTTCAATGGCCAACTTGCCCCCCCAAACAGCGACAGATGTCCTGCCTACAAAGCTTTGCTTTGCAGAAAGCTTTTGTTAAGAAGAAGAGACTCAAAATGGGAGTACTGAGCAGATCACATGGCTCCTTGCTCAATTTACACAGATTCCCAGGGAGCAACAATAGGCTGTAACTGGTTGAGTTACACCTGGGAGAATTTCTTCTAAGTTTCTGGGCTTTTAAAATAAATTTTATCATATTGAACTGATTCCACTTTTTACTTGCAAGATATGAACCCCTCCTACTTAAAATCCAAACAAAGGCTTTGAAACACAAAACAGTCTCCACTATTAGAAATAATAATGCGATCCAGTGGTGATTTTATGTCTCTCACAAATATCATAACAAGGCATCATTACCTTAAAGTCCACTGACAATAGACTGTTATGGAAACTATGCATTTACATATATGAAAATTCCTCATGGAATAGTCCTGCATTATTTAATATGGATGAAACCAATGGCATTCAAGAGAAGTGTAATCCAGCTGTATAAAGGTATTCTAAAAAGTTTATAGAACAGAAAATAACCCTTTCTATTTTTTAATCATCCTATAGAATTTAATATTTCAACTATCTATAGACCTTTGTTGCATTTCTACAGAACTGTTTGGGTTTCATGCCTATTACATTCCACAGGACTTTTCCATAAGGGTATCTTTTCTGACTACACTATTGAAAATGTTTTTTTTCATCCTCTGAAATACTAATACAAAAGCATGTGGCTGTTTAAGGAACACTTAGACATATCTCCTCACTGTGTGTTTATATTTTACCTTTATACTTATTTTTTAAGGAAAATCTCAGGGGGGTTTCATGAACAAGCTCTTCTTTTCTGATTGTTTTGCTAATAAGCAGGATTTGCTAGTATCCTGTCAAGTCTATTAGATTATCTCTTTTAAATAGGTGTTGAATGTATCACTTTATTTTAGCAGACAGGAAAGTCTTGGGTAGCTTCAGAAGAACTAAAAGCCTCTCCCCCTTCCACTGTAAGGTCTTCCCATACCTCCCCAACCACACAACTACAAAATGATGTCACTAAGCGCCAGGCTCCCCCAAAGGGGGGGTGTGTGTCACAGACCTGTGAGACCAAAATACACGCTTCTTCTCTCTCTTATAAACAATACATGTGTGTATGATTTTATATATGTACATATTCACACTATACAGTGTATCTAGATACTCTATTTACAGTTCTGCTCTTTGTGCATGTATTGGAGCTGTATCTACACAAGTGTTGTACTACCCGTGGAGGCTCTCAGTTTATCAAAACACAGTGAGGCTGTCAGATTATTTCTTGATGAAAGGAGTGCCCTGCTTAATAAAGGACTGTGGTGACATCACTCTGTGGGAAAGTGGGACATTGTTATGCATTTTCTCTGATATACAAGAGAGGGTGTGTGTTGAGATGGGCACCAGGATGCATTTTTAAATACCAAATAAGGGTGACCACCTAACTCTGCGAGGGTAGCAGTGAAAGGTGGATTATACCAGGTAATCCCTATCAATAGAAAATAAAAGGGTGTTACACTGCCCCCTGATGAGATACTCCTGTTAGGTCCTCAGTACTGCCATCCCCAAGTATTCAAAATCATGAGCCAGGTCCTCCAAACTATGAGGATGGCTCCCTGGTTTGAGAGCTTTCAGGGCTCACATTTCCAAGCTTTTCTCCATGGTCAGGAGAACTAGAAACTTACCTTAAAAAAAAAAAGATGAGATTCTGACATAACCATATAACTCCAGGAGCTGGGGCTTTAAGAAGAACAACATATGTCATGAAACTTGCAATAAAACCGTAAAAGCTGTCAGCACTGGAGTCTGGTGGAGGAGCTGCTTGGATAGCAGCTATAAGGTTCATTCTTGACCATAAGTTACAGTTTTGAAGTATGATTAAGCCCCAGAAGGTCATATACCCTCCTGCAACAGAGCTGGCCCAGTGTCTGGGGAAGAGAAGGGGTCTGCCCTCCCTCCTCCCGCTCCTGTGCTGGATTGGGAGGCATTGCAGAGCTGCTCAGGGTGGGGAGGTGGGGAACTCATGTAAATGAAGTTGAAGGACATCAAGCTGCTCAGTTCCTATTCCAACCCTCTCACCCTTGCAGGGAGTGGGAGTTAACACTGACCTCACCCTGTACTGCCTTACCTGATTCCCTCAAGGAGAGCAGAAGGGACTGGACTCTCCTGAAATTTTTATTAAAAATATAACCAGATTGGGAGGATGAGAGAGGGCTGTTGCCTCTCCCCTGCCCTCAACCTGACTGCCCTTGGAGAGGTTCTCTGCAATCCAGTGGGTCTTTGGTCATCTTTCTCTGGATGAGCTCCATTTATTTGGTGCGTTAAATGAGCTCCATTGATCTTTGGCCATGTGGTCCCTTTAAGTCTTTTCCCTGTCTGACCATCAGACTCATTCCTTGCTCCACCCCTTTCCAGTGTTGTCCTCCTGTGCTGTATCCAAACCCCCAGAACTCGGGGGTGTCCCCAGTCCAGATCTGTTTCTGGGTCTTGTGACTTGAGTGCCTTTCTAATCATAAACACACTTCCAGTTGCTGACAGTGCATCATCAATTCCCTCATCCTTCCCCCGTCACTTTCATGCCATAGCCAGTGCAGAAGCATAGGGCTCTTGTACAAATAGCCCTGGCCTCCCATGCATCTCCTGTGATCTGTCAGGTTTGAGGAGGGGCCCTATGGCACAACAATGGGGAAACTAGAAGAGGATCTTCCCAGAGATTTCCTGTGGGAATCCAGGCTCAGTGAGGAGGATTAGGAATGAGGATGCATGAGTCCTGAAGTTGCCTCATGTGAAACATTAACAGGAGCGTGAAAACCTGTAGGACATGTCTGTTCCCTTCCAATATCCCACACCCACTGTGATTGCACCTGTGCTTTCAATGCTCTCACTCTGAATCTACTAGTTTCTGTGGCCTTTAATTACATCCCCAGGACCAACCCTCCCAAGGAAGCGATTTATTTTCAAAATCAAAACCTCATACTGTCACAGCAGGGTTACAGAGTACTTACGGACAGTGACAAAACAGATCCAAGAGAGGCTGAACTCTGCCTCTTCTCCCTTCACACCCCTGCCCCTTGCTGCCCTCTTCTCCATGGCATGGGTGATCATACCCAATACTGTCAACCCCTGGCATTCAAACCTCTGGGGTCAGACTCCACAAAATCTCGAGATTGGCCTAACAATGATCAGTCTCCTTGTTTTTCGCCTGCCTTTTGATATTGGAGCCTTTAGGGGGAAGTCTCCCGCTCCTGATCTAGGTGGGATCATTTCAGGCTCTGAGCTAGATCTCAAATGCACACACAGAAATGCAGGCCTCCCTGCTGGCTGCTTGGAGGGGATTCCCTCACCCTCTCCTGTCCCCTGGAGAGCTGCTATTGTATCCAGCTCCATCCCCCTCCCTCTTAGCACTATCTCATCCCACTGCCTGTCCTGCACAGGTTTATGTGCCCCTTATAACCTCCCCACAGTCTCCTGTGCCCCACCAGCTCCCTGTATTTTCCCTCCCATTCCTGAGGGGTCAGAGTATGGAGTTGTGTTGACTAAGTGGGTTATGGACTCATCAGACTCCTTGTATAATGTCATTGCCTGACATATTATGCCAAATTTTGACCTCGAATAATGGCTGATGCGAAACGCACACATTTTACGTGATGGGAGTGAAACAGATGCAAGAAATGTTTACTATTTGTTATAGCAATAAGTCTGGAACAAACAGGGGGTGGGGACATTTCAAGCATCCTAAAGAAAGTTCCTTGGATATGGGACATCAAATGAAAAACTGGGACTGTCCCAGAAAAATATGATCTCTTAACTTTTAATGGTGGCCATAATTTTTGCAGCTGCAGCCACAACAGGGCATGAGAATATGAATATTTTCACATTCAAATATAGCTATGTACCTACATGTTTCTGTATATTGCTATCATCACTAGCTATATTTCAATCTATCTCTTCCTTCAATTTGAAAATCTTTCCAACAGTGGTACCAGCCAGGAAGGCAAAGTCTGGAAAACTGATATACTGCTCCCTTGCAAGCAGGAAAGAGATGCTTGTAAAAGGACAGTTATACTATTATAGGCAACACATGTAATCAGTGGTGCTATCCAAAGGTAAAACATGATTAATCATGTGCTTGTACCCAAGCTTGGGTCAGAGACTAATGTGGGATTTTCAACAACACTTAGCACTGGCCTGACTCTGCTCCTGTTGAAGTCCATGTGAGTTTTACCAGGCTGCTTTTAGATCCAAATGGTGGGTTTTGAACATGGAAATGGATTAGCCCACACATATTGCAGATGCAGTAAATGAGGCCCATGGAAAAGGTCACCCTGAATGTTATCTGACCATTTGGGGCCATATCTGTTCCTCCTGTAACTCCTATGATGTATATGTTTTTCTGTTGGAGTGAGTTTGGCTCATTGTTTTGTGCAGTGTGCTTTGAAGAGTGAGATCTAATATTTTCATCTCATATACCACAGCGTTTGCAAATGACTTATGTTTTTGGTAGGAGCATTTCAAAATTGGTTTGTAAGACAGCATCCAAAATGTCAATAAGGGCAGCTTTAGCTGTAAACAGTTCTTTGGCATTTCTCATTCAGGGCTCAAGCCTTTATTTTAGAATCAAAGAGCTGTGATAGCTAAGAAGTAACCCTTCATTCAGGGACATCTGTGCTTGGGATTGTCTGGGAAATATGCGGGCAAATGCAAATGCTATAGTATTAAAGAAAGTATTTTGCTATTTGCTTTTTTACTTTTACATTGCACGCTGCCAGATCTGACTGAAAAGGTAGATTCTCCAGATTAGGCAAAGCCTGCCTTTCCACCTCACTTTCCCGAAAAGCTAGGGGCAGCTCAGCTTTGACTGCTCTTTTTTTGCTATTTGTCTACATTTCACACTCTTTCGCAAGAAAACAACTTTTAACATCTGTTCCCGCACTTTTTAAGACAGAAAGAAAGGGTCTTGAAAATGGAAAAAGTGTGGCAGATGTTGGCAGGTTCCCTCCAAGGCAGATGTCTTGCTCTGAAAAAAGTTTCTTTAAGAATTCATGGTCACAGCCCCTCTTTGACTTAGGACACGCGACTGCCTAGCGAATGAAGGGACGTGGGAAAACTCTATAGAACAAAAGAGCTTATTCAAACAAACCTAATAGCCATGAACAATCTAATAAGCAGCAGAGAAATGGACAGCAAGCCTATAATGGCACAAGGGGAAGGTTTTTAACCCTTTCTACTTTCCTGGGGTAAAACAAGGGCCTGATCCAAAGCTCATTGAAATCAGTGGAAAGACTCCCACTGACTTCTATGGGCTATGGATCAGGTACTAACTGAGAAATGAATTCCAGCGACAGCTCCCTTGCATGATGTGAGATGTTGTAATGTGTAGCCAAATGAGAGAATCATGGCTCAGTAAGGTGTCCTTTCTTTCTCTTCCATTTCAGGTATCATTCAGCTGCCCTATATGACTCTCTGCTGGTCCATGTTCTCAGTCATCACCAGCTATTGAGAACTTGGTGCTGAGCAAGAAGTTGTCTTCTAGAAGACATTTCACAGAGTGGGTTTAGTTTGCGATTAGAACTATAGATACATAGACGTGAGCAGGGACAGGTCTCAGGAAAGAGTGTGTTTCCCTTTATGATGCACTGATTTGTGAGAGGCTGTAAGTGTAAATTAAATACCTTGTGATCACTGTGTCCAATAGGCTGCCTGGGCCACCCACCTATCAGATTGCAGGGTGGGCTGGAGGAGTCCAAGCCATGAGGAAATCCAAGCATTCTTGTTGCTTCCATAGGTCGCTGGATGTGCCATAATCAATGATGTCAGTGTCCAGATGGTGAAGCCTGGTGGTTATACTTAAGCAATAGTCTTAGTTTCCTATTAGTACAACAGCTCGTTCAAAAGAGGTCACTGCGGAGGGCTTGCTTTTCATAGTGTGGTGTATGAGGTGAAGATATTGGTGATGAAGAACTTTTATTTCTCCAGAATAGTTCTATTTGAATGTCGTATCGGCTGTTTAGGTAAGCTTTTCTCTACTTAGCTGGGTTGTATGACTTACCCAAGGCGATATGGTGAGTGGTTGGTTTGGTGTGGATTTGAACCCTCCTCATTCACAGCCCTTTGCGGTAATCTCTGGAGCATAGTGCACCCCAGTGGCAATGTTTATTTTAAGGAAAGCACTGTGCAAAACTGCAGCATGGGAGTGTGTAGTCACAGAGTACTGTATTTCTGCTACTCAATAGAGACACTATTCCACATCTGATGTCTCATACAGACATGACATTTTGCTTGTCAGAGTAATCACAGACACTATACAATTCTGTACATGTCTGATCCATGTCACCACACATTCAACCACTCCTCCTATGTTCCCCAGAATCTGTTTGCAGAGTCTCAGGGTGTTTCAGCTGGAATCAGTTCTGTGGTGTATGGGACGCTCCTGGCACCTGACAAGGACCACTTGTTGATACCTGAGCAAAGTAATTTCAGTGGAAGTCTGAAGATGGATTGGGCACAGGCTGGTAATTTCCCCCAAAGATCTGCTGGTGACTCTTGGCAGCGGGCGGAGTGGAGGGAAACAGGTGTCAAACAGTATGAGACCCAGTGATCTTGTTATAGCATTTATAAAGTGATAGGAATGGAGTTTCTTTGCATTTGACAATTGCAGAGGGACGTGATCCAGTAATCTGAGCACCCCAGTTGGAAACAGGAAGGTGTGAGCTCTAATTCTGGCTCCGACTCAAGACTCTCACTATGGCCTTGGACCAATCACATTGGCCAACATTTTCAGTCTCAGGTTCCGAAGCAAGGTACCTAAGCAAAGAGGCCTTATTTCCACTGGTGCTAGGCGTCTACCACTTCTTGTCTGAAAAATCAGGCTGCTTATTTTGATATCTAAATATGACTTTAGCCTTAATTTCGCAGTCTCTGTATTCCCATCTGTAAAATGAGGATAATTAAGAGGAGAGATATAAGGGATCGTGTTTAAGTGCTAAGTATTATTAAAACATACCAATGCACATCTATTTCAAAAGTAATTGATCCAGTTCCCTCTTATTTCTGAGCATGAATGAAATTCTCAAACATATCCAGCTATTAAGGGCTTTGAGTTAGATTCAATTACTTTCTCTGTGCACTCCTTTTCTCTTTCTGTATCTGAAGTTACAGTTGTGCCCATCTCAGTGTAGCAACTACTGTATTCAAAGAGAGATTTGCATAGATAACATTGATAAATTATGTTGTATTAATTAGAGCAGGCATGATTACTGAGAAGTTTCATTTAGTACAGACTTCTTCCATAGGAATAGATCTTACAATCTTAGTATCATCATGCTTAACTGATTAGTTACCCAAACATACTAACAGACTCAACTGGGACTGGTGTCATGGTGTGTTACATTTTATTTAACCCTCTTGGGAGGAGACAAGAGAGGTTCAAAACTAGACTGTTTTAGCAGGTATCTCACTGTTCCAATGTGCATCCATAAGCTAGCTTGAACTGCCATGCCTTGCTACAAAGCAGTGAAGGGTTAAACCCTGGGAAGCTGATGGGGACTGAGGCAGGTGGCAGGCTGTCTTTGCATAAGGCTTATTCTGTTTCAAGGCATGAAATCTGTCAGGGTAGTAAACACACCCGTAAATCAAAATTCTTAACAGAGCCCTAGCACAGTACTTCTCAGTGGATCCTCGGAGGATGTGTTTGCACAAAGTGAAAGGGCTTCTGTGCAGCACTAAGCAGATTTAAAGGGTGATCAAGCAGGCAGAGCAGGAGGCTCTGAGCGATAGGGGTATGATAACATCTGGACAAACAAGAACACTAGGCCCCCTCAAAGCAAAATCATGTGAGAAGAGAAGTAATAAGAGGATCTTTACTAAGCTATGAGCCTTTAGAGGGGAGGGAAAGTGTGGTTTGAGCAACTGGAAGTTTGAAGACTTCTTCCTACTTCTTCTTCTCAGGATGTCTCCCCACTGGAGGAAAAAAGGGCGTGCTTTGACCTTGTGGTAGCGAACACATGCTAACTAACACGTGGTAAAAACCTAGTGAAGACGAGGCCTTCCTGAAGGATTTATTCTTGCATTGGTGCTGGGCGCAGCTCAGGAACCAAGAGGAGACTGCTTGTTCCAAGAGGAGACTGCTTGTTCCAAGAGGAGACTGCTTGTTCCTCCCCAATTATTACTCTTTTATACTGAGTATATTTATACTCTTTTATATTTACTCTTCTAATAACTGAGAATGTTTTAAGTTTGGATTTTTTGTTGTTGAAAATATGAAAAAAAAAGTGGGAAACTTAGATGAAAATGGGAAGAAAATTCCCTGCAAAAAATACTTGGTATTTTACCCCAGCTTTGTGGATCACATGCTCAGAACACAGTGCCCATTTCAGCTGCCTTAAGTAGGCAGCTGAGAATTCCCCCTATGTAGAGGAAGCCCAAAGTGATGTAAAGCCAGTGTTTTGTCAAAGCATGCCCTTCATCAGAATCAGAAGGGTAGCCCTGTTAGTCTGTATCTACAAAAACAACAAGGAGTCCAGTGGCACCTTAAAGACTAACAGATTTATTTGGGCATAAGCTTTCATGGGTAAAAAACCCACTTCTGAAGAAGTTTTTTACCCACGAAAGCTTATGCCCAAATAAATCTGTTAGTATTTAAAGTGCCCCTGGACTCCTGGTTGTCTTCATCATAATGTGTCCTTGTGCCACTGCCTATGTGCAAACTCCCTGTCATAACACGCCATTATCTGCCTGTGGGCATTGGGAAAGTGATGCTGCCCTTGCCCTCACCTGTCTTTTTCCCACAGTTTTGGGGTGTGTGTGTGTGTTTCATTTTGCCAAGTGCACTGAGAGGGAAGATATGTCAACAACCAGATTCACTCTTTGCTCACCTAGGGTTCTGCAACAGATTAGAGCTTTGATAGATGAAGCTGAAACCTCCCCATTTCCGCCCAAAAATAATCCACCCCTTTCTGTTTGCCCATCAGCACAAAGGTTGTGTCTGGGTGGGGGAGGGCATATGGTCCAGACCATTCCAAGACAGCCTTGAGGCTGCTCTGAGTTTCACTTAATTGAGTCTGGGGGCAGAAGATGACATAAAGCCTCCTTTGCCCCCCACCCCAGTTCAGAGAGCTGCTTCAGTGCACACGAGGGTCTGACTGCCCCATAGGTTTGTTTATGAATCTACTGTACTTGTGATTCACAATACCCACCAGACTAGAGGCTTGTGGAAAAAGCCCGCAGTAGCTGGTATGCACTAGCTACTCTGCACTAACTCCCTGTGTGGACACGCCTACTGTGCACTGAAAGTGCTTTTGTATGAATTAGCTTAATGCACTTTGGAAGTATATTTAGCTAAACTGGCTGAGGGCATTCTCAGTTCACAGTAAGTGTCCAAACAGGGAGTTAGGGCGGAGTAGTTACATTCACACCCTAGCATTACATTCCCTGTGTAGACAAGACCTAAAATACTGTTCAGAGATGTATCTCTCTTCGACCAAACTCTGACCTGTTATGTGTCGTGAGTATAATACGTGAGTGCTGACAAAATTATTAAAAATGTTTCTCTTAGAGAGAACATAAGAGCTGCCATACTGGGTCAGACCATGGTCCAGCTAGCCCAGTATCCTGTCTGTGGCCTGTACCAAAGTTTCAGGGGGAGTGTATAGAACAGGACAATTATGGAAGGGTCCACCCCTGTCTTCTACTCCCAGCTTCTGGTAGTAAGAGGTTTAGAGTAGCTCCGAGCATAAGGTTGCATCCCTGATCATCTTGTCTAATAGCCATTGATGGACCAATCCTCCATGAACTTATCTTTTTGAATCCAGTTATAGTTTTGACCTTCATAACATCCTGTGGTAAGGAGTTCCACAGATTAGTTGTGCGTTGTGTCAAAAAGTATTTCCTTTTGTTTGTATTGAATCTGCTGCTACTAATTTCATTGGGTGAGCACTGGTTTTTGTACTGTGGAAAAGGGCAAATAACACTTCTTTATTCACATTTACCACACCATTCATGATTATATAGACCTCTATTATATCCCCCCTTAGCCATCTCTTTTCTAAGCTGAACAGCTCTAATCTTTTTTGGTTTCTTCTCTTATGATAATTTTTTTTACCACTGCTGTGCATTGAGCAGAAATTTTCATAGAACTATCCATGATGACTCCAAAATCACTTTCTTGAGAGGTAACAGCTAAATTAGACCCAATCATTGTATATACATAGTTGAAGTTATTTTTTCCAACGTGCATTACTTTGCACTTATCAATGTTGAATTTCATCTGCCATTTTGTTGCCCAGTCACCCAGTTTTGCAAAATCCCTCAGTAACTCCTTGCAGTCTGCTTTGGACTTAACTATCTTGAATAACTTCGTATCATCTGCACATTATGTCACTATACTGTTCACCCTCTTTTTCAGATCATTTTTGAATATGTTGAGCAGCATTGGTCATAGGACAGATCTTTGGGGGACCCTGCTATTCACCTCTCTCCATTGTGAAAACTGGCCATTAATACCTACCTTTTCCCCCTATTTTTCAGTCAGTTACTGATCTGTGAGAGGACCTTCCCTCTTATCCCATGACAGCTTACTTTGCTTAAGAGCCTTTGGTGTGAGACCTTGTCAAAGGCTTTCTGAAAATCCAAGTACACTCTATCCACTGGATCACTCTTGTCCACATGCTTGTTGACCCCTCAAAGAAGTGAATGTATATAAATAGTCTGGTCAATAAAGATGAACTGGATTATTTATCACTATGAAATTAGGGTGAACAAGAAAGATACTACATGCGTATCTAAGGCTGTAGGGAAAATGTATGGGTCAAATCATACCCTTCTATTATCATACCTGTGGGCGGGGACCCTGCAAGGTTTTCCTCATGGAGTTTCCTCCAACCTCCTCTGCTGAGTGTTGGGGTTTGGCCCTCTTCTGTACCCTCACAGACATAGCAGTGTGTGAAGCTCCCAAGCTCCACAGATTCTCTGACTTCAGTGGGTGTTGGATCAGGCCCGTACATCTCAAATTCAAATGAGCTGGGTGGCCTTATCCTAGTCACCGTTTGTCCAGATTCTGAAAATAGGAGGCAGTGTGCTAGAGTTCAACATGGCTGCCAGTTTCTATGCGATAGAGCCTCAGGAAAGGGACAGAGCCTGAGGATTGGCAGCACAGGATGGGAAAGGGCTCCATACTGTCCCTCATTTCCATGAGCAGGAAATTTAGCCACAAACAGTCTAAGAAAAAAGGACCAAAGAAAACTCTTCTGGTTTTTATTGTATTTGTATTTCATCCAGCCTTTGTTCTGATGCATTTGGGCCACTCCATGTGATTTGCTTCTCTTCTAGGCTGCACAATCC
Source organism: Platysternon megacephalum (assembly GCA_003942145.1). Lineage (NCBI taxonomy): Eukaryota > Metazoa > Chordata > Testudines > Platysternidae > Platysternon > Platysternon megacephalum. The sequence goes on along the minus strand of QXTE01000262.1, from coordinate 295,749 downwards.
TATGTGAGTAACTCATTCCAGAGTTACTCTGTAGGGAAATCTTATTCCCAATACTTGACATATGCGGAGCGTGCCCTCTTGTGGGCTTACATTGATACTACATATCTGTAGAGGAATGCTATGATCGTCTCTGCTGATTTCCTCTAGTGGAGGAAATTGCCTTGTAAAATGACACCGGGCTGCCTCATTTATAAACTGTATCCCTTGCACACATGATAGACTATGTTCTCCATACTAGGCTGTTATCATTCACATTATCATTAAAGAAAACAAGACAACAGATGTAGAATTGCAGGTTATGACTATTATAGCTAGGGTTTCAGGAGCGCTGGCACTTTCTCAGAGAGACAATATTAAAAGTGCAACAGCAAACTGTCCCGATACGAAGGTGTGGCAATCAGGGTGCAGACATCTCCATGAGAGAATAAGTCATCTGAACCCCAAATCAGTTGAATCCACTGATTGTGTATATGTCAAGTAAGATCTTTTATGAAAGCATGTAACATTCTGAACTCGGTGGTCATTAGGAGATATGTGTAGAGGTTATGGTTACCAACTCATGCTTGTGTATATGTGTAGAACACTGTAATTGTAACTAGGGTGCAACTACAGCGTCACCTACCAGCAGCATAGGGAAACAATCAGGCAGGGAGGGGCACCTGGCAAGACAGTTGTTCACATGAAACTAACTCCAAACACCTAGCATCTCCCATTGGTGTAGGTACTCCTCCTCCCCAAGAGGTGGTAGCTAGGTTGACAGAAGAATTCTTCTGTTGACCTACCGCTATCTACAGGTAGGTTTAACTATGTCTCTCAAACATGTGGATTTTTCACATCCCTGAGGGCATGTCTACACTTACCTCCGGAGCGATCAACCGCCGAGCGCTCTCCCGTCGACTCCAGTACTCCACCGGAGCGAGAAGTGTAGGTGGAGTCGACGGGGGAGCATCAGCAGTCGACTTACCACAGTGAAGACACCCCGGTAAGTAGCTCTAAGTATGTCGACTTCAGCTACACTATTTTCGTAGCTGAAGTTGCGTAACTTAGACCGACTTAGCTCGCTCCCCGCAGCCCCCAGTGTAGACCAGGCCTGAGAGACCTAGCTATGCCAGTGTAACTTTTCAGTGTAGACCAGCCCGGAGAGAGAGAAAAAAAATACTGCAAAGCCTGTTAAAAGGGCACGGGTTGAAATGAAAGCTATCCAGAAATGGAGAGCCAATATCTAAGCGGGGTGCTGTCTGTGCAGCACTGGATATCTTCTATGACAGGTGGCACACTGGGAAGCTGTTCAGAGCCAATAGTTGTATTATAAAAGTGAATTTAGCTAATATAAAAGTGTAGAGCCAGAGGTTGCGTCTTTATATTTATTTTCTGTGTAACTTGTTTTTTCTTACTATTTCACCTCTGAATCTGTGATTTTTCTATTAAATAAACATCTGACTTTTACCCTTAGCAGGTCTTTCTTGTGCAAACTGGATGGAGTGTGTGACCCCAAGTGAACTGATAATGGGGGGCAGGTTTCACTCCTGTGGGGATGGCGAACCAGAGGAAAAAGTCTGCGTGTCTGGTAGTTGAGAATTTGGGCATTGGATTGGGGAGACCTGGGGGCAGAAGGGATATTGGGGTCATCCTGCAAGGAGTAACTAAGTGGGTGGATGCCAGGGTGAGGCCTTTATACTTGTAGGCTGGCTACTAGTGTCAGAGTTCTGACCCATAACAGCGTAGCATTAAAGCACCCAAAGTTACAAGGCAGGCAGTGACGGAACCTCTTTCTGGTCAGAGTGTTCCCCAAAACATCACAGAAGGAAAGATAGGAAGAGTAGTAAGAGGTCAATATGGCTCCATCAGGAGCTCTTTAATGATTTGAAAATCAAAAAGAAATCCTACAAAAATAGAAAAATGGACAAATTTCTAAGGATGAGTACAAAAGAATAGCACAAACATGTAGGGATAAAATCAGGAAGGCTAAGGCATGAAATGACTAACACCTAGGAAGGGGCATAAAAGGGTATAAGAAGAGGTTCTATAACTATGTTAGGAGCAAGAGAAAGATGATGGAAAGTGTAGGTCTTCTACTTAGCAGGGAAGGGAGTTAATAAAAGTTGACATGAAGAAGGCTGAGGTGTTCAATGCGTATTCTGCTTCAGTTTTCCCTAAAAAAGGAAAATTGTGACCACATACTTAACATAATTAATATTAACAACAAGGGAAAGAAACACAAGCCAAAATAGGGAAAGAACAAGTTAAAGAATAATTAGATAGAATACGTTAGATGTCTTCAGGTGGCAGGTCCCAATGAAGGCACCCTAGGTACCTAGAAACTAGTTGAAACAATCTCTGAACTGCTGGTGATTATCTTTAAGAACTCTGGAGGAGGGGTCTGGTCACAGTGGACTGGAGAAGGGCAAACATAGTACCTATTTTTTAAAAAGGTTAATAAAGAGGACCCAAGGAATTATAGACCAGTCAGCCCAACTTTCATACCTGGAAACATACTGGAACAAATTATTAATCAATTTGTAAGCACCTAGAGGTTAATAGGGGTATAAGGAATAGCGAGCATGAATTTGTCAAGAACAAAGCATGCCAAACCAACATAATTTCCTTCTTTGACAGGGTTACTGACATAGTGGATGGAGGTAAGTAGTAGATGTGATAGATCTTTATTTTAGTAAGGCTTTTGACACAGCTCTACTGGGTGGAGAGGGGCAAGGAGGATGTATCTAGTGTTGCCTTGCAGGGGTCTGTCCTCGGTCCAGTACTAGTAAATATTTTCATTAATGATTTAGATAATGGCAAGGAAAGTATGCTTATAAAGTTTGTGGATGACACCAAACTGGGAGGAGTTGCAAGCACTTAGGAGGGCAGGACTGGAATTCAAAACAATCTTGACAAATTGGAAAATTGGTCTGAAATCAACAAGATGAAATTCAATAAAGACAAGTACAAAGCACTACACGTAAGAATAAACAAATCAAATGGACAAATACAAAATGGGGAATAACTGGCCAGATGGTACTACTGCTGAAGAGGATCTGGAGGTTATGGTAGCTCATAAATTGAATGTGAGTCAACAATGGGAAGCAGTTGGTAAAAAGGCTAATATCATTCTGGGGTATATCAAGAGGAGTGTGCTATATTAGACACAGGAGGTAATTGCCCTGCTCTACACAGCACTGATGAAGCCTCAGCTGGAGTACTGTGTCCAGTTCTGGGTGCCACACTTTAAGAAAGATGTGGACAAATTGGAGGGTTCATAGGAGAGCAACAAAAATTATGAAAGGTTTAGCAAACCTGAACTATGAGGAAAGGTTAAAAAAAACTGGGCCTGTTTAGTCTTGAAAAAAGAAGACTGAGGAGGGACCTGATAAGCTTTCAAATATGTTAAGGGCTGTTATAAAGAGGATGGTGATCAGTTGTTCCTCATGTCCAGTAAAGGTAGGACAAGAAGTAATTGGCTTAATCTACAGCAAGCATAGGTGCCGACTTCTACTGGCGCTGGTGGGTGCTCGACCCTCCTCTGCCCCTGGCCCCGCCCCAACTCCACCCCTGCCCCGCCCCCTCCCGCCTCCATTCCAACCCCTTCCCCAAATCCCTGCCCCCTCCCTGCCTCCTCCCCTGAGCGCGCCACGTTCCTGCTCCTCCCCCCTCCCTCCCAGAGCTTGCTACAGCTGTTTGGCGGCAGCAAGTGCTGGGAGGTAGGCGGAGGAGTGGGGACGCGGCGTGATCAGGGGAGGAAGCGGAGGAGGAGGTGAGGTGGGGCGGGGAGCTTGGCTGCTGGTGGGTGCAGAGCACCCACTAATTTTTTCCTGTGGGTGCGCCAGCCCCAGAGCACCCACAGAGTCGGTGCCTATGACAGCAAGGGAGATTTAGGTTAGATATTAGGAAAAACTTCCTAGCTATTAGCCATGGAATATGCTTCTAAGGGAGGTTGTGGAATCCCTGTCACTGTAGGTGTTTAAGAACAGGCTAGATAATCACTTGTCAGGGATGCTCTAAGTATACTTGGTGAAAATAATTAGATTTGGAGTCTGTTGTTGTTATTAACAAAAATATTATTAATAATAATGTTTATAATGGTGGTACCTGCAGCCAGCTTGAGAATGGGGCCCCATTGTGCTAGTCACCGTAAAAACATAAAATAAGAGACAGTCTTGCCCTACCCCTGATAACTTATAGACAAGACAAACAAAGGGTAGGAGAAAGAGATAGCACATACTAGCAGAGAGATGGTTTGCAAACATCAAGCTAGGACCACAATTTTCATTTGTTTGATTTAAATCCTTTGGGTGTTTTTTTTTTTTTTTTTTTGAAGGAACTGTGTAAATGGAAAGACTGAGGAAGGGAGAGGGCAGGAGAGAGCTGCATCTGTTACAATTAACATAATTGCCTACAGTAGAAGATCTATATCTTAAAAAGAGCTGTAGAGCGTGTTCCACTTCTAAAATGTACGGTATTACACAGGAAACCGGGCAGCCCAGTGGTTTACACAGAGGGTGAGTCATTTGCTACCTATGCCACTGTATTTGTTAATTGCAAATTGGCATTTTGTAACTTTATTTGTAAACATTTTTTTTTTTCCAAAACAGAGAGATGCACATACGGTATTTTAGCTAGTATTCCACATCTGTAGGTATGTCAGTGTAGGAAACAGGATCCTAGTTTTCAAATGTGTCAAATGTGTCCTAATTTAGGACATGCATATCTGGAGTTTGGTGTTCAAATGGTCACTTACGTATCTAAATACCCTGTCAGGTGCCCATGTGCTGATCAGAGCACCCAAATGCAGAACTGGGTGTCTTATTAGCATCCAAGTTTAAAAGTGTGGCTTCCCTTTGTCACAGTTCAGGGCTGCTGCCCTGTAGTTCCTGCTCCATGGTCCACCAAGTATACTACCTCTAGGCTCCTGGTTCCTCAGCTGTCATCTCGCTTGGGTGGTGACTCCAACATTCTTTCCCTCCTGACTGGAGGTTTTCCAGGCTGCATAGCTTCCTGCCTACATCCTCAGAGATGGATAACGGTGTAATTGTCACAGTTAAGCTACCACACAGCTCTTTCTAAGCAAGCGCATTTATTCTTAAGGTAAAAGCGTTACAAAGAAAACCTTAAAAACAATTTAAAAACCTACACACATTCTAACAAGCTTACTAGAGATTGTCCCCTTGACTCCAACGGGGGCTCCAGCCAGTGAACAGCCCTTCAAGCCCCATCCAAGGGTTTTTCAGAACTCCTTTTGCTCAGAACCAGAACACAGACTAGGCCATGTCCTTCCACCCCTTCCCTTAGACAGAAGGACCTGTCTGTTTGCTGGATCAGAAAGAAGGCCCTGAGTCAGATTTAACTCAGACTGTTTAAACAGCATCCTTCTTTGTCTGTTAGTCCTTGGAGAATCCAGTTTGACTCAGTATATGTGAGCCTTTCTCCAGGGGGTAGGTAGCTCTCTGGGGTTGTTACAACTCGTTGAATTTGCCTACCCTCCTACCTTCCCTCCTCCCCACACACTGCTTTTAGTTCCTGGAAGGCTGTGATCCCTCTCCCCCATGGAATTACATACAATCCATGGCCCACAATGATACATACAGTCAATAAGGTTTAACTTAATTCGAAAAGGTTTGTCCAGGAAAATGCCATCTCTGTCACACCCTAGTCTAACATTGTCTATGAAAAAGAAAAGGTAAAGGTACCAACTGCACCAAGCAAGGCACTAAAACTTGTCACAAATTAGAAGAGAAGGGGACTTGGAGTTGCACATTGCTGCATCTTCAGAGAGAAGCACAATTGTGACAGTATTGGGAACAGAGAAAGGGTTGAACAGCTCATGAATAGTGCTCCAAACTGGGTATGGGGGAATTCACAAACACTCATGGGTTGTGTCTATGTTGCTAACTCCCAGAAGCTCTGCAGAGTGGTGTTTGATGTGTTTCTGAAGCTATTGTATGTTCACAAGTGATAACCAATAATGTTCAATAAGCTATAAAGATCCCTCCACACACAGGCACTTGGCAGTGTGTGTCCAAAAGCAGAGCAGTTCTGGTTAGCAACCGTGGGCCAGATTTTCAGCTGGTGTAAATCAGCATAATTGTAGCTGTGCTGGTTTGTGGCCTCTGAGGATGTGGCCCAGTGTATGTTTTGGGACGGCTGTTCATACTCCGGTAGAACAAAGTGCAATTTTAAAATGTATAACCTAACCTGGGGCCAGATTGTGATAGCTTCACTTGCACTGAACAGTACTGTACTCCATGAATAGTCCCATTGAAATTAGTGAGGCATTTGTGGAATAAGGTGCAACTAAACCAAGTAAGAGTATCACAATTCATAATTGGGGGCTCTGACTACTAAAGAAAAGGAACCTCACACCGTTCCTAGGAGCAGTACTTTCAACATTAAGAAGGAAAAGCATCAGAAAGTCTCCTACTATGATACTCCTGGAAATGCAATTCCCTGGAGATGAGGCTAGACAGACTAATAGCTCAGCACACCTATATTGCACTGTTTGATGGAAGGTAGCTGCAGATACTTCAATTTCTTCTATTCTCTGGATCCAAAGCCACTTAGCATCAGTTGGTTACACCAATTTCAGGAATGGACTCCGGTTAAAAATAATTGTAATACCTATACATTTATAGTGTAATTTTCAGCTTTTAAAAATCCTAAAGTACTTTGTAGTGTGTGTGTGAGAGAGAGAGAGAGAGAGAGAGAGAGAGAGAATCACACACCTACCACCCTCAGCCTTTCGGATTGAGGAACATCTGCCTTTGCTGACATTGCTCAACAGTGACCTGTCTAGCCAGTTGTATGGCAGAGCTCACAGGCCCTAGAGGAAGTCCCATCCAGTCCTCCTCACCCAGAAAGATGGTGGTTGCAATATGGGGTCTAGTGACTGAGTTAAAGTAAATGCTTTGTAAGTGGAGTCATGGTGTGTTTTCCCAGTCAGGGGGTAGAGGGAAAGGCCAAGTGAAGTGGTTGAGTGAGCTGAAGAGACCTTTGTGTGCTAAGCACACATAATAAGAGAATATGGTATATTGGAGGTTTAGGGAGAGTATTTAAAGCACATTTTGGATGTTTCTTCACAAGGTATCACAGCATTTACTTATCCTAACTTGACAGCTCTAAACCTTCTCACGCGTCCCATGTGTGCACTATTGCCAGGTGCCATCTAGTAATGTGGCTTACACATCCTGCAACTAATACTTATGGTTTTATACATTTAGCTTCACTTTCCCAGTAAGTCCTATGCACCTGTCCTATGACTCTACCTTCATTAGTGCAACCAGGAGAATGTAATCAACATTCCTAAGGCCTTGGGCACATGCTAAACTTCCAATTCATTCTTGGTTTCTCAAGGTCTTGGGAAAATAGTTTCAGAGGATGAGTGATGCCTTTTAAAGTGTGTGAGTAAGACTGTACAAATTATACGTTACGTGAGACAAATGTATCCTGGCTTGGGCCCATGCCAGTACTGTTTTCCTTTTTTAAATGTGTCTGTGTTGGTGCAGTGCCTGATCCCAGAAATAGAATATGTTGTCTGCATGAAATATGCTATGCACTGGTCATCATGAATTCTGTGCTTTACTTTTCTGCATACAGATGAAGGCCCTGTCCTCAGCCTCTCTACAGAGGATTCATCAGCTGTGCATAGAAGGGGGCCAGCAGTGCAATATGTTTAGAAATAGCGCAAATTAGACTCTTCTTGTTTCTCTTCTATAGAGCTTAGAATGGTGGGACCCCAGAAAAACTAAAGAAATAGAAGCTCATTTTCTCACAATTAACTTCAGTGGAATTACACCAGGAATGAATTTAGCCCAATGTCTTTCCTGGAAAGAAACAAGGTGACCTTAGAAATCCAGATACAGAATGGATTGTACATAAAAGAATCTCAACAATAGGTTCACATTCTGCTCTTCAAAGTAGTTTATGTCCATATTTTATGGATGGAAGAAGGGCAAAACTACAAAGCTTGACATACTGGAATTTCATACCCATCTGCTTTTGTTGTGTTATACAAATAATGTCTGGCTTTTAGCTACTTCTCTCTCTTCATGTCTCCCAATATGCTTCCAGTTTATTCATTTTTTTAAATTTGCTCACTTCTCCCAAATGTAGACTTGTCATCACGTTGCATGGGGGGGAGGGAGAATTAACATTGCTAAATTCTCTACTGATACTTACAGAGCAGAGTTTAATGAAGTCCCAACCCTTCAAGGCATCATGATGCTGACCTGAGATAATTACACATAACTTCTTAGGGTGGCATAAAGTGGTGATGAGATGGTCTCAGGCTAATGGACAGTTCACATGAACTTTTCAAAGACCATCTGGAAAAAGATTGAGCTAGTTTATTTATTTATTTTTATTAAAGCTTCATTATAAATAAGTTATTTAAAACCCTTAATTTAAAGGATTTTCCCCCTGCTTATTTTTAAGATTAGAAATTCTGGTACTGTCTGCCTGGATTCTATGGATAATTGGAGGATGCCTCTTCCATTAAGAGCTGAGAGAGCTCCCAACACATGTTTGAACCTGTGATGTTCCCCTCTGGTGTTATCTGGACTGGTGATCTGCTAGATCACGCCAATCCTTGACTCTGGGAGCCAGCCTTACCCTGCTCTGCTGTGAGAACCCCCACTCCTGGGCTGTTCACGCACAGCCTCTGGCATGTAAGCCGCTCCTTGGATTGTGCAACTGAATGACACTAGCCAATATCTCCGGTCCCAGACACAACCCTAGGAACCTCCGTCTTGCAGTGTCCAGTTATGTCCGCTGGACACTGCAAGCTTATATGAGTTCATCAATTTAACAAATAAATTGATATGTACCAGGCTTGTTATCCCAAGGGAAGTCTCTGACATGCTTCAAACCAAACACACTGCTTGCCAGTGGCGTAGCCAGGTGGAGGGAACAGGGGGAGCGATCAAAAAAAAAGGCGCCACCCGCTGCGGCGCTTTTACTCACCCGGCAGCGCTTTTACTGACGGGGTGGTGCTTTTACTCACCTGGCGGCACTCTGGGTCTTCGGCGGCACCTCGGCGGTGGGCCCTTCACTCGCTCCGCGTGTCTTCGGGAGCATTTTGGCGGCGGGTCCTTCAGTGCCACCGAAGACACCCGGAGCCAGTGAAGGGCCCGCTGCCGAGGTGCCGTCGAAGACCCAGAGCGCCGCCTGGTGAGTAAAAATTAAAAAGGCGCCAAGAAATTGACAAGGCGCCACTTGTGCTCAGTACGCTACTGGTACGCTACTGACTGCTTCAGGTAGCATAAACAAACAGATTTATTAACTACAAAGATAAATTTTTAGTGATTATAAGTCAAAGCATAACAAGTCAAATTTGATCAAATGAAATAAAAGCAAAATGCATTCTAAGCTGATCTTAACCCTTTCAATGCCCTTACAAACTTAGATGCGTCTCACCACAGGCTGGCTGGTTGCTCTTCAGCCAGGCTCTCCCCTTTGATCAGTGCTTCAGTCGCTTGGTGTGGTGTCTGTAGATGTAGGTGGAAGAGAGAGGAAGAGCATGGCACACGTCCCTCCCTTTTATCATGTTCTTTCTTCCTTCTTGGCTGTGCCCCCCCCCCCCTTCAGAGTCAGGTGAGCATTACCTCATCACAGTCCCAAACTGACCAAGGGAAGGGGGGTGACTCACTTGAAGGTCCAACAGATCCTTTTGTTGCTGCCTAGGCCAGTGTCCTTTGTTCCTGTGAGGCTGGGCTGCGTTTGTCCCATACATGCCCTGATGACGTGTGAACTGCCCCTCTGCTCTTGGAGAGTTTTTGCCTGGGCTTATGTTAAGCCATGAAGATACATTTTTAGCCTCATAACTATATACATGAAATTATAACCTATAACATTACTATAACATTAATGTAACAACAATTACTATAACAACAATGCTCAGTGCATCATGAGCCTTCCGAAGACACCCCAACATGACAAACTTTGCATTGGATACCACACAATTATCTTATAAGGATGAACATGGGGGTGTAGGGTGTTCCCACAAGGTACAGAATGTCATAGAACCTTCCAAAGCAGGGGTCTCAAAGTCCCGGCCTGTGGGCCATCTGAGGCCCGAGAACCTCCCCACTGCGGGTCGCAGAGGAGAGACGCATCCAGCCACGCTGCCGGCAATGTCTGCTGCAGGCGCTGCCTCCCGCAGCTCCCATTGGCTGGGGGAGAGGACAGAGATACCATCACTAGTCGCTGGGCAGAGTCAGCCATGGAGGCCACATCATTAGTTGCCGGGCAGAGTCAGCATCACTTTTTTCCACAATTAATATATAAACAAGTCAAAATACCGAACACAACTATGTGATGCACACCTTGCTGCAATCCTGAAGGTTTCAACTGCTCAGTCACTGGGGCCAAACATCAACAAACTGACAGAACTGAAGCGTTGCCAGGTGTCTGGCAAACACTAAAAACTCTCTGGCAGGCGAAGAATTGTATAATGTTGTATGACAGTTTTATTATTTCTAAGAAATTTGAAATAAAAAATACAATATAAACGCTTTCTTTTCTGAACACCATCTTCAGTGACATTATTGGCCTGCTGGGAGGATCTGAGGACTGGCACTGGTCCTAATGTAAATTGAGTTTGAGACCCCTGCTCCAAAGAGACTTTTGGCAAAACTAGCCAAGATCAGATTGGCATTCTTTGCATTTCTAAGACCAAGCACATGCACACACCCATATGCATTCACATGTGTACATGTCCAAGATTTTCTAAATTTAGACTTCTAAAATCAGATTGTCTCATAATTAAGTGGCCTGATTTCCAAAAGTGCTGTGGGTTACGTTCATAGCACACATAGAAAATCTAGACAAAAATAATAAAACACTCTTGCTGGAAGGTTGCAACGTAAAACTACTTTATTTCTTAGAATCCAGAACAATAGCACACAGTAAACAGAGAGACAAAGCAACTATTTCCTAATATAGAGAGGCACAATTCACTCCCATTTACTATAGGCTGCCTGGCTGCAGCCTGACTTCTGCTAGGCCCAGCTTGCATGCTTCCTTATAGATAGAGTGGCCGCTGCCTTTACACCAGTGTAACTGGCAGCAGAATTCAAACAGTCTAGCTAATGCCACCAAGATGTGCACCTAAAACCTAAGTAACTACATTACATTCCCTTTGTACCCTTGTCCTCCTTTGAACCCCACTCTCACACCATTTTTAGTTACTATCATGCATATTGTGCTATATGATGTTTAAATTTGAAACTTTATACAGGGTAGAGACCAGGGTAAAAATTTCAAAAGAACCGAAGGGGCAGATTTTTAAAACAGTGTTTAGGTGCCTGAAAATGCAGATAAGCCTCCAGAGGGATTTTCAAAAGTGCCTAGGCAACTAGCTCCCACTGAAATCAAGTTAGCTATGTGCGTATGTGCTTTGCTGAATCAAGACCTCAGTCATTTGATCAAATAGCCATTTCTTTTGAGCATTTGACAAAATCAGCAAACCTTTCAGGCAGTGCTTAATTTGTAATGAAAGAGGTGCCGAGGCTCAAGCAAGTTTTTTACTTTCATAACTGATGTGGAAAATCCAATGGTGTCGAGCTGTTGCGCCGCCAGCTTTTTTGCCGCCCTAGGCGGCGGAAGATCCCGGTCCCGAAATGCCGCCCCCAACAGAGGTGGCAGAAGGTCCCACCCCCGAAATTCCGCTGACAACTGGGGCGCCGGCGCCCCCCAAATGTTGGTGCCCTAGGCGACCGCCTAGGTCGCCTATTGGGTTGCGCCGGCCCTGGTGCCGAGGCTATGAACTGCCAAGCCTAAAGGTGCCAGGGCTCAGCCCCAGCAAGCCCCGGCACAAATTAAGCACTGCTTTCAGGCCTTTGGTCAAATGACAGGTGAAGACTAGGCATTTAATCTCATGCCTAAATTTTGTTCCCTTAATGAATCAACCAAAGGGAATAAATAAATTAGACTTAATTGCATTCTGTCAAACAGCAGGGAATATCTATCAGCCAGTAATTGCGGATGTTGTGAGGTTTTGTTCTCATTGACATTCCACTGTCTTCACAAAGATATGGAAGTTCCACAGACTCTCTTATGGCACTTGCATATTTCTTCACACGTTCTTTCACCATTCTTTCACTCCTACCATGGCCAATAGCAACATAACATCTACTGATGTGCATTTTCAGAGCTAAGGAACATTGGCTCTTCATCTCATTTCTGCTTTTTAATGAACTTTTCTACATCACCATAACTGAAAAAAAAAATCTTTTCAGTATGACTAAGCCACATTTGCAACATACTTACACCATTCAGCTTTCAAGAACATGACTAATCAGCCTTAACTCTGCATTGCCTAGATTTTCAAATTTAATGTTTCACTAATATCTTATGCAAGAAAAATTCTTCTTAGTTTTTATTGTTAAGAAGAAATGGTAAAAAGAGAGGATAAAGGGGGAAAATTACAAGTAACTGAAAATAAAAATTAAAAATGAGGTGTTCTCTCCTAAGGTATGGTAAGAGAACTTCACCATGGCAAGCACAAAGTCTGTTCACCACTTAAGACCTATTTTGAGAGTTTAAGTAGGATTTAAGCAGTGCATAGACTAGAGAGGGACCATTTTTTTTGACAAGTAGATTTTTTTTTTGGTTGAAAAATGAATTTTTTTTGTTTTGGTGCTTCATAACTATTTGTGAATTCAGGTTGCATTTGATGAGAAAAATTGATTTTTTTTAAAGTCAAAATGTTTAATTTAAAACATTTTACTTGACTTGTTGATTCTGAAACAGTGTTTCAAATTCATATTTGGCCAATTAATGATTTTCCCCCAAAGTTTTTCCATTTGACAAAAAAAAAAAAAAGGGGGGAAAAATTGGTTTGGGTTCAAATTAAACTGGATTTTTGGGGCATTTTTCGGTTTGGTCCCCGAACTGAAAAACTCCTTATTCATTCTGCTCTAGCACAGACCTTTTGCTTGGCCCTCTGTGCTAGGGTGAATTTTGCTTTGAGTTTTCTGATCAGACTTAGTTCCTTTTTTACCGCTTGCCCGTTCCAACTTGTAAGTACACCTCTACCTCGATATAATGCTGTCCTCGGGAGCCAAAAAATCTTGCCGCGTTATAGGTGAAACTGCGTTATATCGAACTTGCTTTGATCCACTGGCGTGCACAGCCCCGCTCCCCCGGAGCACTGCTTTACCACGTTATATCCGAATTCGTGTTAGATCGGGTCGCGTTATATCGGGGTAGAGGTGTAATTAGAACATGTGTCTCCTTTTGGTATATCAACTTATGTTAATATTTGACATTTCAGTTCTTGTATAGTTCATTTTTAAATGTACCTTTGAATTCCATGCTGGACCTACAGAGATTGCGAGCACTCAGACATGTTGCATGATCAGCAGAAACTAACTGCTTCTCAAATATGTGCTCTGCTTATATATAGGAAATCCAGTCATATGGTTCATGGCCAGTAATGTTGACTTTACTTCATCTTATCGGCTATGTGTGCACAGGAGAACTGAAAAGGATCATTGTGACATCTCTTGATTCATATAAACGGGTATATATTTGTACTCAGGGATTTGATCAAAACAATATTTCACTATTTTGGCATTGTGTAGAAAGTTTTATGCAGATGTTTTAAACAGCAATGAAAATAAAATCCAGACTCCAATGTAATGAACATATTTTCTAACTGTTTCATCAATATTAATGGTTCCATTACTTCCCTGCATATTTTGCACTTTTGGGATCTGGAGATATGTATGCTTTGGCCATTTGATTGAATTAATGGTGCAACGCTTGATTATTTTGCCTTTTGTTGCCCAGAAAATGTATTCTGATAAGAGGGTTTAAAGAGTGCTGTTTTTCAAAGAGGTTTCCATTATTTTATTTCATGCCTAAGGATTTGATAGAGAACTCTTCTAATGTTCAATGTAATAGATTCTCACGGAAATGGGTTCTACACTAATTTTTTTTAGAAGCCATTGTTCTGCAATAGTATAAGGTTAATTAAAATGGCAAGTGCCACTAGGATGAAAAACTGTTCTTGTTGCTATGCAGTGAATTAATTTATAACAGGATTTCAGCTATAATTCTGTTACCAGTTATTTTTCTTTTGCTGGCCAGCTTTATGTGCTGCCTGTACTTCCAACAGTATACAGTAGTATTTCAATTTAATTCTGACTTGAAACCTATAGCATTCCAGGGAGCAAGGCTTTCCTCTTACTGGCATCAATGACATTTATTTATGTTGTTATACTGTAAATAGTTGTTTTCCCCCTTCCAATGAATGGAAAGATAGCATGAGGTGTGACAATAGAGGTGTCTTCAAGAAAAATTTCCACATCTGGTGCTATGACATTGAAAAGAAATAAGCGTCCAACCTCAGCAGCAGCCTGGAGCATGAAAAGGAAGAATCAATCAGATTCATGACCACTTGCAGAGCCCTGGCAATTCTGTTTAGTTGTTTCAGTCTGGGCCCAATCCAAAGCCCAATGAAGACAATGGAAAGGCTCCAAGCTTCTTTTTTATTCCTGGTCAGATAGAGGATCTTCAGCACCAAAGAAGAATTTCATAGTCCTAAATTTTTTCACCAAATCATTTTTTCCCTAATGAAAAAGCTAGTATAGCCATCAGGAAATACCAGGCTGGATTTTGGTCTCTGTGTGATATTATTGTTATTATTTATTTGTATTACTGTAGCATATAGGATCCCTAGTTACCCATAGTTCTAGGCACTGAACAAACCCAGAATAAAAAGACAGTCACTGACCCAAAGGGATTACAGTAACTAGGGTTCATGCATTCTTGAATTAAACCATAATATTGAATCTTATGATATCTACATTATTCACTCTTGTACAGCAATCAAGCTGGGGAGAAGAACCAGATTATTTTCTCCTAGGATCTTTGAACAATCTGTAGTGTGCTCAGTGGGTTGATTGGTTGAGTTGATTAATAGGCCTTGGGAGTGAAGCTACTGTGCATATATTTTTTTCTACAGGATGGTTGTTAATCAGAGTAATTACATAGATATGGGCCTATGGTGGTGTCATCAATATAGATATCAGTTATATGATGGTGATATGGAATATATATATTTATTTCTGCACTTGTGGTCCCATTCCTGCATTCTTTTCATGCCTTGGGAATCAACTGTGCAAACTGTACTCATGGGGTGAGCTCTTATTCATGTAAATAGTCCCCATGAAATGAATGAGACTATGTGCATGAGCAAATGTTCACCATTATGAGTGCAGTTTGCATAATCATGCTCATTAGTTGGAATTTTTAGCGCACAATGAATGCAGGCATGGGGCCTGTGCAATAGCCTTCACAAGCATATATGCAGTGTAGATGTAGCCGGGTCGGTCCCAGGCTATTAGAGAGACAAGGTGAGTGAGGTAATATCTTTTATTGGATCAGCTTCTGTTGGTGAGAGAGACAAGCTTTCGAGCCACACAGAGCTCTTCTTCAGGCCTGGGAAAGGTACTCCCAGCATCACAGCAAAATGCAAGGTGGAACATATTGTTTAGCATAAGTTAGCACGTATTGTAAGGGACCATTCAAGGTAGAGTGGCCCGTTAACACCCTTATCCTGGGACCGACTCCAACTACATTTCATACATGGTTTTGGAGCCTATCACACAGGCCCCATGCCTACATGCATTGTGCACTAAAGATTCCCACTAAGGAGCTTGATTACACAAACTGCACTCATGCTGGTGAACATTTACTCATGCAGATAGTTTCATTAATGTCATGGGGATTACTCACATGAATAAAGTTTACACAGCTGAGCTCCAAATGTAAGAACCTGCAGTGCTAGAACCTGGGACCAGAGGACCTGCTGATCTCCACATCATCCTAGGAGGCTTATGTTGGGTTTCTGTGGAAGGACATTGTGAGGCTGGGCTTGGCAGGAAATACTGCTCACAAGGAGCTGAGTGGCAGCTCCTTGCAGCCCACTGATTGGCTGGCTCCAGTATTTAAGCCAGGAAGCCATGATGGGGAGCTGTCAGAGCAACAATATAGACTGTCTTCCTCTGCTTCAGACCTTGTGTGTGTGAGATCCCAGAATCTGGTGTCTGACCCTGCCTGATGCCTACCTCTTGGTTTGCCCTCTGGTCTGACGCAGACTCTGACCTTCTGGTACCTGACTCTTCCTCTGACCACCCTCATCCCAGTCCTGACACCAAGGCATGAAAAGAATGCAGGAATGGGACCATAAAGGCAGAAATAAATATGTTAAACCAGCCACTCTACCTTCAATGGTCTCTTACAATATGTGCTAACTGCTTGTGCTAAACAATCTGTGTTCCACCTTGCATTTTGCTGTGATGCTGGAAGTACCTTTACCAGACCTGAAGAAGAGCTTTGTGTGGCTGGATAGCTTGTCTCTCTCACCAACAGAAGTTGGCCCAATAAAAGATATTACCTCACCCACCTTGTCTCTCCAACACCACATGGCAGAATAAGATAAACCAATGAGCCATATGATCAAATTCATTTAGGATTTGATTTTGCATTGTGCTAAGGGGAGATGGCACCAAGCTAAGAGGTTCCAAGTGGTGACATTCATGTCACCTGCATAAAACCAGAGTAATTAGGCTTTATGTGCGTGTAGCACCTAGTGGACAGGAAGCAAAATCCATCCATCCATAATCATTGCAACAGGAATTCTGCTTCAGTAAGGACATCTGAATCAGGCCCATAGTTTGTAGCTGTTCAGGATGGAGTCAAAACACCGTGTTTAATCACAGAATGATTCTGAGGTGAATCAAATAATTGTGGCTCCTTAGTCCTCATTTATACCCTATGTTATAACTAAATGGAACAATTCGCAAGAGCAGGATGAAACAAAAGATAAATTTTCACCTGTGTAAAATGAAGGCTGTGGTGCTGTGAAATGCTACCAAATCAGACTGCTCCACTCATACTAGCTATGCACAAGCATAAGTGACTGAACAAAATGCAAGGTTATGAAAAATCAAACTCAGAGGGAACAAGAAGAAAGGGTCTGTTTCACCTTGACTTAGGACTTTTCTACATTAAGAACATTTGCAATGGTACAGTATTGTTAAATCAAGTTAATTATGCTAGTGCGAATCTCCAATTTAGAGAGGCTGCACAGGTGAAAAATGGGGCGTAAACCAGTGTAGCTTAAATTGGTGGTATATGGAATTAAGTTACACTGGTATAAACCCAAATTTACATTAGGGCAGCATGTTTACATTAGGCATTTGAACTGGTATAGATGCTCTGCTGTGAATTTCCTTAATGTAGGCAAATCCTTAGACTCCCTCTAGCTTTTAGGGTGAGATCCTCACCCCGTTCTGGCTTTTTTACACCAGTTAAAAGGGTTAGCCACTGCACAAAAAATTGGTGGTGTTTCCCCACCTCTCAGCAAAGATTTAAAGACAGATGCTGTAACAATGTCTCATTACTAAGATTGAATTATTTTTATAACATGAACCCCTGTACATTTATCACTTCAGTAATATACAATTTACCGTATATACACTTCAATTACAATTACAATTAAAGTTGTAATACAATTACAACTAAATAACAATTGCCCAAATACTGAACAAAATACATTTTACAGTGCAGTATCTTGTGGGTTTTTTAAATAATTTTTATTCAATTACTAATTTGCAAACATTAAGTAATTCACAATAGATCTCTTGGCCATCAGTATGAATTAGTGAGTTTCCACTGTACTTTGATGTTTCTTGTATGTTGAATTTGATTTCTAATGCTAGGGGCTTGGGGAAAAGTGTGCTCAGTCTACTCGGCTACCCAAAAGTATGCTGCACAATGATTGTAATGACATAGGTAATGCAATACTTCCCATTTTTTTAAATGGTCATTTATAAAGCACTAGTGTCTTTATTTCCCATTATAAGGGTCTAAAAGTAAATTATCCTGCCTTGTGCCTATCTCTAATACTTACTTCTTAGTACTATGTATATTATCTGCTTAATCTTGAATGTTTTAGCATAATTATAAGCTACCAAGTTTAAATCAAACATATACACCCTTACCACTTATGCTTTGAAAGCAATTACTTCCATCTCACAAGTAGGGCATACAAACTGCTAGCATGGAGCCACCGCTTTAGTTCTGTGACATATTTGGGGCTGGAAAAGCTTTGCAGACTCTCTCTAAATTTGCATGCTGGCCCACAATGTCACTGTACTGCTTTTCTCTGCCTCATTTATTGGATTCTTTTGTGTACGGAAGCTGAAAAACCAAAGTGAATTACATGCTTTTCTGCTCTACGCTCCAGCTTCATTTCCACTATGTCAAGTATCAGGGGGTAGCCATATTAGTCTATATCCACAAAAACAACAAGGAGTCCGGTGGCACCTTAAAGACTAACAGATTTATTTGGGCATAAGCTTTCGTGGGTAAAAAACCTCACTTCTTCAGATATGACCACTATGACCATTCATACTCTACTCACCACTGATGACCCAGTCCTGAGAGGTGCCCAGTATACTCAGCACCTACTGAAGTGAGAGGGAACAACCTCACAGGTGGCACCCAGCACCTGACAGGATCTGACCCTTCCATTTGAAACGGAACTCAGGCTATGATGCAGAAAAGCATCTCTAGCCAGGACAGTATTTAAGCATGTCCTTAACTTTAAAGTAAATGGGATTAAAACATTAAGCACGTACTAAAGTGCTGTCCTAAATAGGGATGATCTGAACTGTTTTCCTGAATTGGAGGCAGAATGCATGACTCCTCAATCAGGTTGATTCTCAAGTAGGATGAAACACGTGGAAAAGACTGCTTTGTCAAGCACCTCACACATATTGTATGAGATCTTTCAACATCAAAACCAGTGTCAGAATCTCTTGTCTTAATCAGCTCGATTACTAGGAAACACCCTTGCTGCTGTTGAGAAAGCCTAAGGGAGGTTGAAATAGTTACTTCATCTTTATTTTCCCGCTTCTTGGCCCACATTAAAGTTCTCCTTGTTGTCAATTTCCATTGTTAAGAATACTTTTATTATTTCTCTCAACACATACCAATAAAACCCAGGGAAATTTAACATTGGGAATCAACGACGAGAACGAGGAATGAAGAGAGGTAGGTGGTCAAAAGAAAAGTTTGTATATAAATAATGCATAAAGGGATCAGAGCATAAATAACTATTTAAGGGTTCAAAAGATACAACTCAGACTGTGAAATAATAGAGAGTTGTTGGTAGACAGGTAGAGATACAGTTAGAACACAAGTGATAGCAAACAGAACTGAAAATATAACATGAGTAGAATGTAGTAGAACACAATGGCTCATCAGACCCTCAGCTGGTGTCAAACAGTGTAGCTCCACTGAACCCATTCAATAAATGGATAGATTTGTCTCAGAACTTTTGGTTATTTGCCAGGCAGTGCCACGTGCAGAATTATGGTAGTTCAGGTTACTATAATTCTGCATTTCCAGTCTTGCCAATGTTTTTGGGGTATTATCTTAAGTGGACCCTGATTTCAAGGGCCAGATTCTCTCCTTTACCAAGATCTATGTGGTGGAGGAGAAGAGGGGAGAGCCACCAGAGATCTGACTATGGTGTCCTGATTCTCAAGGGGGCTATGCAAATACAGCAGCATGTAGCTAACATGCAAACATGCAACTTTCATGTACTTTTGTTGGGGTTTCCCTGAGAACTTTTCTATTTGGTTCCCCAAGAGCTCAGCTTGACTTTGTAATGGACTGCTAAACTGTATTATACTGTTCAGCCACTAGGTGACACTGTGTGAAAAATACCTTATTGAAACAAACCTCAGCCATACCTAGCAGAGCATTAAAGGATCCTATAAGGAACACATCGATGTGTATAAGCAAGCTCGGTAGCCAGTCCCTATCTGGTACAGGAACATCGCATGGTGTCAGGAGAAAACAAAGAACAGAAATAGAAGGGAAACAGCAACAAAGGTTGAACACAGAAGGAACAAAGCAACAAAGATTGCAGGATCTCATCAACATGCCACTCTTCAATGCCCCAGCGAACTTCAGCTTTGACAAAGCTTCAGAGTGGACAGACTGGAACAATATTTTGCAAGATTTCACATTGCTACCAAGCTCCACAAGGAAACTGATATTATACAGAGACCTTCTTTAATTTATGGTATGGGGAAGCAAGCAGAACATATCTTTACATTCTTTGACTTTACTGAAGACAGTCACAAAGGTGACCATGAAAGGATTCTGGTTATGTTTAATGCATACTTTATATCACAGAGAAATGTGGTTTATGAAAGAGCATGTTTTCACCAGAGAATTCAAAAACCAGGGGGAAATGTTGATTGTTTGATAAGAGCTTTGCATATGTTGGCTGAAAAGTGTATTGCCACCGTCAGTGCAGTTCCAACTGTGGTAGTAATCCCAATGTAGATAAGGCCCTTGGGGTTGTGACATTTTAACCACTATGTTATCCTGACTTCCCCTGAACAACATAAGATGACTTCAGTGATTAAAATGCTGATGGCCAGCGGAACTGCACTAATAACCAAGGTGGGAAATTTCTGTGAAAAAAAGGCTTGTTTAGACACAGCTCATGTTTAAGAAGCAGAGATTAACCTGAACCAGATCCCCGAGCCAAACACCCAAGCACTTTGGGTGTGCATGTGTGATGCAGTTTGTGGGATGGGTATCAGTTAAGTTCAATACTTATTGATATGGCAACCTGTACTAGTGTAATCAAAAGGATGAGACAATTTTTCATCCTGTGATCAAGGTTTTATGTCATGTTCAACTATGATCAACGTCCCTTCCTGATCAGATGGCAGATTGTGAAGTAGTGTGATGCCATCACTGGCATCTCTCCTTTCCCCGTTACGATTATTATTTTTTATTACAGTAATTCCAAGTGGCTCCAATCATGGTCAGGATCCCCTTATGCTTGATCCTGTTCAAACATAAACTAAGGCAGTCTTTATCTAGCCCAAAGACCTTACAATTGAAAAACACAATGAGTGGGGTCGGTGGGATATAATCAGATATCAACTTTAGTACACAGATACAATTTTGTGTGGGTTAGGCATTCATTGATTTTTGATGAAAAGTCTCTTATCATTCCTGATAATCTAAGGAAATATCTTTGTTACATTTTCTTGTGTGGTTTGGACATGGAAATAGAAAGTCTTGCTCTTTTTTCCAGATTCTTCTCTCAGGGCTTGAACTCTGCTTGATCTGTCTTTAGTCTCCACCTCTAGTTTATGGTCATTGTTGATGCTGCATTGGGTGAAAGTCTGCCTTAGCCATAGTAGTGAAGGAATCTGTTAGTGTGATACTTCTGTGCAGCATTCTGCAGCGGTCTAGGGTGTTGTTTTTTAATTGTTCGTCCCAGCGATTCATACATCGGGTGTTTTAGGTGTTAGCCTAGAGCAGCATTTCCAAAACTTTTGAAAGCTGAGCCCCTTTAGGAAAATTACTTGCTGCATAGATTGGAAGGTTAGGCCTGGTCTACACTACGATTTTAGTTCAAATTTAGCAGCGTTATACCGATNGGTTAGTGTTGCTGAATTCAGGGAATGCTGATAAATAGGCGTGAATCAGGCTTTCAGTTGGATTTAATTTTTGATCCCTTAGTGCATTACAGTGTTAGCTGCTTTGGGTGAGATGGCACCAGGAGTTTAGTGGGATGATATGGGTTGAATAGGAGGAAATGACAGTTCTGCCCCTCCATTATTGCTGGAGTTTTGGGCACATGGAGTGTTTGTTAGCATAACTCCAGATGTGAGATTTTGTTCCAAATGTTAAAACTGGCTTTTATGTTTGGGCCAGACTTCCCTCCCACATAGCGGAATGGGATAACTTGAATAAATTTAACAGGAGTTTTATTGGAGGATTGTATCTATCTAGTGGTTTCTCTATCACTGACAATTTTCAAATCAAGATTGGATGTTTTGGTAAAAGATGTGCTCTAGCAATTATTATGCGGCAGTTCTATGGCCTATGTTATACAGGTCAGACTAGATGATCACAATGGTATCTTCTGGCCTTGGAATCTATGGTTTATTTATGGCACAGAAGGTTCACAGAGCTTTTTCTTCAATCTGAATCTTCCTGATGCATTTATTTTGAGGCTCAGGTATGTATAATTTAGGTCATATTCCATATCTATATCTCTGCAATAAAATTTTAGTGTTCAAGGGTGGTTTTTTTTAAATATCATGGTTTGGGGGTTTTCAGGCTTCTCCTGTAGGGCCCATGTACTCTAACAGGTGTAAATTCCTGTCAAGATTATTTTATGTAAGTGATAATATGACTAGCTTATCAATATGCAGTATGCACTTTATCTCAAAGTATTTAGTGAGAATCCTGGGGTTGGAGAGTACTCCAATAGGGTTGATACAGCAGGTTATTGATGTATGATGAAAAGAGTCAACTGAGGTTATATCTTTGTTTTACTCCCCTTTCTTGCTTGAAGATTTTGGTTTGTATGTTGTTTATTTTTACTGTGCATTTAAGGATTAGTACATGGGTTCAAATGAGTCAAATGTTTTCTCCCCAATTCCATTTTGTAGCAATGTAAAGGTAAGTCCTGACTGCCAAATAGATTCAAAAGGTTTGTGAGATTTAAAAAAAAAAATCCATAAAGCAGGATGCTATCTTGTCCTGTGTTTTGTTTTTTATATACCGGTACTTGTTACCAAGAAACTGTAAGGCAATGGTGTGGTTCACAGTTCATTTCTAAGACAGGAATCAAATTTTACTTTAATGGGTTACATTACTGCTGATCAGATAGTCTATTGTGGACATGCTGAGGATGCTACAAAATAGTTTGCTGATGTTGCTACTAACCAGGACCACCCCAAAAGATGGAGGGAGGGGCGGGGCAAAAGGGGCAGTTTGCCCTGGGCTCTCCAACCCCTGTTCCTCCTGCTTCCCCTCCACCCCTCTGTGTTTTTGCACTTTTTTTTTTAGAAGGGTGGGTGGCTTCAGTTTCAGATTTTGCATCAAGAGCCCCAAAACCTCTGTGCAGCCTTGCTAACTCTGTTGCCCCTATAGCTATTTGGATTGGAGACTGGGGGGTGGTGGTATGGGGATGGTGCTGTGGGGGACAGTGTGTGCTGTGGCTGGCAAGGGTATGGCGGTGATGCTGTGGGGGATGTGGGGGTGGTGGTGAGGAGGGGAATGTGTATTGTGGGGCATGGGGAGATGGTGGGGGGTATGGGCATGAGGGGGGCAATGTGTGCTGGGAGGCATGGGGGTGGTGCCGTGGCTGTAGGGGGTATGGGGGAAGTGCTGTGGCTGCGGCATGGGGACGGTGCTGGGGGGGGG